>DWDT01000750.1:0-18830 GCA_018245595.1 Microceris scylla
GAATTGTTTTTCAAATGGTCGATAATTTAAATTCCACAGACTTTACACCTCTTAGAAACTGTATACATCTTTTAGAAAAGTTTCCTTTTTTACGTAGAAATAGGCTCGTGTTTGACAGCGATATCACGTGATGGAAAGCGAGAGCATATAAACATATAAACTTAAAAATTTTGTATTCCTTTAGAAAGAGTTCAGAGGCTGCAATTTAAATTAATAAACTAAATAAATTAGTGAAGTAACTACTAAAATAAGTTTAAACTCACGTCAATGCGGAACTTACATATATTTTTATTATTGTGATACTAACATGCTTACCGCGGGTAGCTGCACAAAACAAAATATAACAAGGTTTAACGTTTTTGTACCGAAATAATATATTTTTACAACCTTATCTACTGACGGTACAGAGCCATTGTCAAGTGGCCGCCCTCGGTTTAATTATAAATTCAGTTCGCGCTCTGTCCAACTTTGTCGAGGCTTAAACCTGAAGCTAAATACATGATATTAAACTGGAAGCTTTTTTATGTTCACCTGGTACGTGTTGCTGGGTATAGAAGTATTTTGATAGCCAATCTGTTATTGGCTCGTTGCTTCAGTAATAAGTGACCCTGACTGCTGAACTTGCGCGTTAACAAAACATTGTTAGTAAATAAACTAACACTAATATTTCTTTACAGTTATTTTCGCTCTTCCACGGGCAGGCGGCGGCAACTTGCAAGTGCTTCAATTAACTTCCCCCTTTACAAACAAAACCTTAGTCTTTTGTCTGTTAGTTGTCTTACAGTTGTGGCGCCTTCCCCATCGCGACTTCACTAAGATCGACTGGAGCTGCTGAGAAAGTCCTCGTATAGGTCCGATACTAGCAAGTCCAACTTGAAAAAAATATGCGTGAGCTTAGCCGATACATAGTTTTGTTATGTTTTCTTTCTTCATATATAAAAAAAAATAACCATTGTCCGCCATCAAGCGGCCACAATATTAATAGCTCAGTTTTAATTCACAAAGCACTAATTGGCGGCTCTGTCGAAGTGGCCACTCGCCGCCCGAGGGGCTGGAGGCGTGTTTTATCTTCATTTCGCTCCGCTGCAGATACGGCGCACTCTGCCAGAACTCTACATCGCTGAATAGCGTACTCAACAACACGAAGAAATAACTTTGTAATGGCGATCAATTTAAAATACACAGCCAACAGCTAAGATATTATTATATCGCTACAGGTTCTTAGCGGTATAGGCAGAGAGCACGACTGCCACGTATCCTTAAAGACAAGACATGCCTCTTCTACCTTAAACACTATCTTCAAATAGTTAAAATATTTTGTAAACGTAAATATACCGAACAATAAAAAGGAAGGGAGAGAGGAAGAAAAAATTCGTTCATGTGATATATTTTAGTCAGTGTCGTTTAGTAAGGAAGCAGCCTATGACTAAGCTGTTTTGAGAATGATGAATGGCTCGATTTCGATCAACTTAGTTACGTTCAACTACCGGAAGTAGGCTTCTCCTCGTAATTACTGTAACATTAAAGTATATTACAGTACAAAGCACAAGACTGCTTTAATTCTTATACGTGTTTCTATTTAGGTACATATATAAATCTTAGAAACTTATATCTCATAATTTCTCACTTTTCTATCATCATCATCATCATCATCGCATGAGCACGTACCATTAAACTGTTGTATATAGTCATTTTCCAAGGTGTATCACAACACTCGACTCTGCAGATACCTACTGGACTTTCGAGTTTTTATTTGACATTGCTATGAAAATGTGTAAATGAAATGAATATTTTATACAGTATTCTAATTTCATCGAACGAAGTAAGACCCCGCGGGCTCTCAGTACAAATTCTGACACAAACTTTGATGGCACAAATTTATGTGCATTTTCAAATAAAAACTGTAACTGTAAAGGAAAATATTGTGAGAAAATATACACATCTAAACTTTTCTATAATGTCCTTTATAGGGTGTAAAATTAAATAATCTGCCATTCTAACAGACTATAATGTTCATCATCATCATCACCCTGTCTCAGTCCACTACTGGACATAGACCTACTCTAATGAACGCCATCGCGCTCTATCTTCGGCTTGGCGCACCCAGCTCATGGTCTTACCGGTCTTTATTTAATAGGAGATTCGACCTAACAGTGGAAAGATAAAAGGGTCGATGATCAAGATACGTAACATCATCCCTATCTGTATTTCCCCGAAGGGATATACAGAAGAATGTATAAAGTTGTACATACACATATGTATGTATGTGGTTCGCTGGGACCGTGCCGGAGAATATATGTAATAAGGAAGTGCATGGACTTGCGATATGTTCTTTGAGTGGCATAATTAGTTTAATAAATGCCATTAGTGGGCAAAGTGCTCTCCGTGTAATAAGTCAAATATGTATATAATATATAATATAATATTTATTTTACTGTTAAATATTCCGTTCATTATATACGTTATGCAAACTGTACCGTTTCGTTCACATATTGCCTTTTGGCACAGGCCGACTACTTTCCTACTTACCTTCTTCATGAGTTCATGAACTTAGATAGCAAAACTAAAAGCAGAGCCTGAAAAAATTGGCCTTAATCAACTACAAATAAATTTTAACGGGTGAGACTAAGTCCGAGTAAATCTTGCCTTCAACTTCAATCTTTACCATTCCACTGCTGGACATAGGCCTTTCCCATGGTGTACCACACAACCGGTCCTTTGCAGATCTCATCCAGCCGCTACCCCCAGCCTTTTTAATGGTGACCCACAGTACGTCTGCCAATTCGCGATGTCCATTCGAGAACTCGTCTGCCCCAACGGCGGTCTTGCCTTATAATTTACGCATCTACTAAACGCATAATAAGGGTACAATTACTCCTATATGTGCGCGTACTTTGCATATCAACAGTTTTCTAAGACGGTGAAGGCAAATGGGGCAAAGATTTTTACTTTATAACAAATATTCTATTCAAAACATTTATTAGTATCTAATAATGATCGGTACATATAAGAAATCAATTGGATAAAAGCATAACACCCATCAATTGAATAAAGGCATGACATAAATCAATTGGATAAAAGCAATAAATGTTCTTGCGAGGATAGTGTAAATTTGAAGCCATTTTCTCTACCTCATTTCTATCGCATCTCTGTATATAACCGAGTAATTGTATCGCTAATGGGGATCGCGTGTCGCTTTTGTTTTTGTAAGCAATATTACGGTGTACATTCATATTTTTGGCGATAACATAAATATCACTCATTGAAGCGGTGAAGGAAAATATCTTGATATAATACACACTAACTGTTACTAATACTAAGACTAATAAGTTTGACATTAGTAGAGTGTTTATAATGTGTTATAAGATATGTCAAGTCTGCTAATATGGGTTTGGTTATTTTCGTAAGCTGTAATATTTAACTGTTAATGTTTGTACCCCATCTTAAATACAATAAGTTCCTAAAGTCATTGTGTGGGTCACTCTATTGGGCACGGTCATTCTTGTGTCTGCTATAGTCATCGCATTCAGATTGTAACACACCTATATAAGCATTGCTGCTAAGCCAAAAACATATGAAAACAGAGCGACCGTTAAGTTATATTATTTATCATGAGACATCTCCACAGACGGTCACCTGAACCCAAGTTAAGTTAAGCATCGAGAGAGCTTGTGTAATGGTAACAAGCCGGCTGAAAAACTACATATATAAGTGTAAACGTTTATTTAGTTAGATATTTTGACACTCAGACACAAAACAAATATTTGTACTCATCACACAGATTCTGACATTCTGGGTGGAATCGAAGCCACGACACGGTGGCGCATTAGTCAGGTTCTATAACCACTATACCGACAGTCCAGTAAATATGAAATTTCTCAAACTTTGACACTTCTGTCTGAACTATTATTATCCAACCTTAACAAAGATATACATAAGTACTTCTGCTAAGCGGCAAGGGTGTTCAATAACTCAAAATCTAATTCAAATCTCAATATATTGTGTGAACCAATTCTTTTAATAAATAACGAACTTCATATATTTAAGAAAACATTGACATGTTTAACAACGATACGTAAATTAAGCGTATATTTAATATTCACAAACATATGTATGTTACACTTCATATTATATTGATGGAGTCAATGAGGCGGACGAATTAAATTTGTGGTAATTGTATGGACAATTAGTGATGGCACTAACAACTTTATAGCTTGCTCCACGGGGAATCGATGTTTGTTGATATGTATATGTGTCTATATTGGCTACTCTGTATTATATTATTGGATACTTTTGTATGTTACAACACTCTCTTTCGTTTATAATTATTATATTTTCACTTCTAGTCCCTTACGCGGTAGGCAGAGAAAAGCGAGTACCAAATAATATTCCAACAAACCTATCATGATAAATTATTTAATAATAAAAATCATCTTTCAAATATCACTTGTCTGTACGTGTGTATGTGTTGCCAACACTGCATTGTATTTTTACATACGACAACATTATCTTTCTAATGTCACAAATCAATTCCGTTTTAACTAGTTTTATGTGCCAAATATACGCAGTTAATTATTTAACAAATCAAATTTCCAGAATATTAATTGTAAAAATCGCCACCATCACCGTTCAGTTTCTTCAATATTAGTCACCATAGAGTCCAACAACGCAAAACAAGATAAACGCAGTACAAAATAAAAGAATAAGTAAGAAAACTAAACGACATTTTCTACGAAAATAATTGAATCTTGTAACGTGTAAGTGTTACGCAGGCTCTGAAGGTATTACGCGGCAGTATTAGCCGGACTCTGTCGGCATTACTTGGCCCGTAGTATTACCCGGACGCCTTAAGCCACAAACTATATAAAAACACTTTCATGAAATTAAGGTCTTACATAAAGTCCGTAATAGATATTTGCTTCCATACAATTTAATTAGAAAAATATATAAATGAAATACTATTTTTAGATAATTATAAATTATATTATATTTACGTATTAATAGTGATTTAGATTAATTACTAATTTAGTTGCCAAAATTGGAATTTTCAGAAAGGAAAATTATGAAATGATCCAAAGTAACTCCAAATTACTGGGTCACTACACGTTTAATCGTAGCCATTATATTTCCAGAACTTTTGTCGAACTTGGCGGTTGCGCTGCCGTGCGCCTAATCGAGTTAGATCAATAAAATGGCACGCTGATTAATTTGTAACAATTTCCTGTGCTGCTAACGAGGCATTTGTCGACCCGGCGGGGCGCGGCGTGACGTGGAACGTGTGGTTTTTATCCAGTTACAATGTCATGTCCGTGGGGTAACGTTTTATTAACAACATAACTACATATATGTATTTCCCCGAAGGGGTAGGCATAGGAGTGTGATATACTTCCACGATTCACTATTTATATTATACGAGTACGTCCCATGTACTAGAACGTGAGTCTATTGCTTTGCACCGAGCACAAGTCCACATTCAATTTAGATCAATGTACCCTCGAAAAGGCTGAAACAGCGCAAGCGTGCGAAAGTTTTGTTTCATTTTAGTATCCGTTCCGTACAATGCCAACTTTTTAACACGTCCAATATTGCTTAGTTGCTTTGCTTAGTATTCGATTTCATATTTTTCCACACACGGCGAACTGATCCCCAAAAAAGACAGAGCCTCTGCTACGGTAATCGAACACCTAATAAATAAACCACATATGTAAATAAGTACTATAATACATGTAATGTACCTTAACGTACGTTATATAATATTAAGCTCTGAACATTTCAAAGTGTGAAAAACAATTAACAGTAAGGATAAAAGTAATCGCAGTCCTCACCTCAATAATCCTGTCGTTCACTTGTATCTTCCCGCTGAGGTCCGCCGAGCTGCCGGCGCCGACACTCTTCACGAAGATACCACTCAGTTCTTCTGCAAATATTAAATGGACCATAATATAAACACACTAATGCAGACCATTTAAAAAGAAAAACAATGTACTAACATAAGATATCTGATTGAAAACAATACGTCGTCTTATGGTTAATAGAGTTTTGCCGATGTCCGAATTCAAATTACTTTACTTGAATATTATTGAGGTAGCAGTTTTGTTTTATAAAATGAGCGGGCTATGTGTAATTCCATCTTCTACCAGTAAACTCCATAAAAACTTCCCTCAAAATAAAAAAAAATGTAATATATGATATGAAAGGATTTATAACAGCGAAAGAATCGTTTTAGGTCTGTACGGTCACAAATACATGGCACTCGGTGCTCTCTGCCTGCGACGTAAGCGATCCCAACGTGATGATATTATAATAACTATATTCTACTTTCGGTATTGTTACATATTTCGAAACGTATATAAGTGTATGCTTAAGTACTACGCTATGATCATTACCTTGTAAAATCCCGTAATGCGCCAAGTACTTATAGCTAAGATTAATATTCTTATCGAATAAATATTACATGATCTATATTACACCCACTATATTACATTACATCAATAGTATCAGAAACGTTCTTCGCTACATTACATCGCGTACCAATAACTTTAGTTCCAATTTGTAATCTCTGTCGCATTCTTCTTACAAGCGGCTATCTCCCACCCTAAGTTTTTTTTTCTATTCCACGTAAAATACAAAAAGTCGTTTCCGTAATCAGAAAAAAGTATCACAACTAAAAGGCGCCCATTACTTGAGTGGATTTTGGTTCAGGCTAAGGGAAAAGCGAAAGATTTTAAAGTTAAAGCCAGTTTAAACAGCAATTCATATATTGCTAGTTAAACTCGCTTTTATATTAATTAAAACCTGTAATAAACTGTTTAGTATTTTTTTAATTTTAAACAATTACCATTTTATCCTTAAGCTCCATCGCATCTAAATAGTTCCATTGTTATAAACAATAAAATATTTTCATTACTTTTATTATAACTTAGTTATTGTTTATTCGTACTTCGTAGACACGTCACTGGCACTACTTTTAATTAATATTTTTCAATTCCACTTCTGTTTGAAGCTATTTCTTTAGAAATGAACAGTACCTTTGTACATATCTCTATCCATGTAACATTTTTTATTTATTTTTACATGCGTAAGTAATTACGTCAAGTCTAAAAATTATGAAAAATAGGTAGTTCCCTTCCTCACAGCTTAAATTGTCTTCAAACAAAGTTATATAACGTAACTTCACGCCTGTAATCCCTGAAGAGGTAGGCAGAGGAATGCAGACACACCCACGTTTCACCGGTTACGTTTACGTCCCACTATGGAATAGGTGGTGAGCCTATTGCCATGCATCGGGCACATATCCAGATCCCGAACCACTACTAGAAAATCTAAATTAGAAAATTGTGTAGTGTTCGACCCGGAAATCGAACCCGGGACCTCCCGATTGGCAGTCGCACTTCAACCAACACGACCAAAGAGGCAGTCAAATATAAATGAATATTTTGATTAACACTGAGACATGTATAGAACGACATGATCGGCGGGTATTCATGAAAAAGAATCCCGGATAAGTTGCGAACTAGGTTAGATATAAGGAAAAATACATATGGGTTAAGCCGATACATATTTTAAAAATTACACAACATTATTAAACAACAAGTTACGAAATGCTTAATAGTAAAGTATATTATAGCAGTTCGAATATTTTAATTGCAGATCAAAAGTTGTAATAAAAGTTGGTTAAGGCCATAGTCTGCCACGTTGGCCATACGCGCATTGGCCTCCACTTGACACCACCACCTCCACCTGACTTCACACACCTTAGATTTTTTTTTATAAATTCCAAGGTGTGTAGCTTTCTTCATGATGTTTTTCTTCACCATAAGCAAGTGATATTTAAATTATAAACGCACTTTTGAAGAGACGTGTACGCTGTGGGTTTGAACCCAGGATCCCCAGAGCGAGAGGTTGATTCTTAAATATTGGGGTGCCACTGTTTAAATAAAAAATTAAGGATCAAAAATGAAGGATTCTCAAACTTTTACTTGGTTGTTTTTGAATAACAAATGAACTTACCACCGTCTTCATGACTAACTATAAATTGGGCTTTAGTCCCCGCATCAAAAGTTGGGTCCACTCTTGCGAAGTAGCTCTTTTGTGTTCTGTTGCCCTGGTCCATGTCAACGTAAGTTTCCCTCATAGTGTAACCGAGGTTGTCTTCCTGGAAGTCCATTGTGGAACAATCGTAGATAGGTCGGCCATCGCTCGCATAGGACGCTACGTTGTACCAGACACCAGAAAACTGAAGTGATAATAGAAAATTTATATGAGATATAGTCACGGGAGTGATGGATGGTGAAGAAGCGCGTCAATATATAGAAGAAGTTTTCGTAATTAAGTACATAATCTATATATGTATATATTTGTAAGTTCACCCGCTATCAAAATAAATGTATTAATAAATATTTACCTCGTTTTTTCTGGCACGGATAGGTACTGGCCGATATATAGATTCAGTTGTTCGTGTCGAAAAATCCAATTTATAAAATTATTCTTTACTAAGCAGTAGATATTGGAATATCTACTGGATAGTAAAGAGTGATTTTATATTTTATAGGAATCTCTCTTATAATAAACCAAACCATTTTATATCTCAACAATTGAGGAAAGCTTCGTAACAGATTTAAAATTATGGAGTAAATTCGTGAAATTAATATGAAATATCGCAATTTTATTTCTTCATTATTTCAATATAATTATGTATTAATATGGCGGGCGAGTCGCTATTACCCACAGATAATAATAGACGCGTGTATATTAGAAACTTACCTTAGTATAATCCAAGTTGTCTTGAATCTTTATATCGGGACATTCGCCTGGCAAAGTGAATTCGGCACCGAGCACGCAATTAGCAGACAAGAGGAGAACAAACGCAAACATGGCTGGAGATTCAAAACAAGTATATCCCACGAATGTATTGCGCCGAGTGACGCCGCCGCCGCCTACACGATAATTATCCAATGAGATGCCCCTTGTAAAGTCGTTTTGTACAGATATAGACAGTAAATTGGACACAGTGATCTTGTAGGGACACACAGTAGGTGATGAAATAATTGTCATTATAATAAATTTCACTCTGAACAAGAACATAATGGAAATGTCATCATAATTATCATCAGCTTATCTCAGTCCACTGCTGGACATGGCCTCCCCAAAAGGGGATTTATGCTCATAATCTCCACGCTGGGCATGCGGTTTGGAGATCGCAGGGCACAGCTTTTCGCATGTAATGGAAATGTAGTTGGTGTGTTTTGTTATACGTCTAGATAGTTGCATAGTCGTATATATGAGCATGTCTAAATATTCACGATTGCCCGTAAAATTACTAGATGAGATAGTGAAGATGATTTAGTATAGATCCAGACAGCACTCATCTAGACTTTTGTTTCATACACCTTTTGAGATGACGTCATCGGTTTTGAAAGGGTGATGAGCTTTATTATGTTATAACATAACTTAATTGTGAAAATTAGAAACTTATAAAAAACGATGGAGAATGAAGAACTGATAAATTCGTTAATGCTAACAGCAACTGAGCGAATAGAGATAGCATAGAGTACACATAGTAATAAGATTTCAGAAAGTTTAAGCATGATTAGTTGCACGCGTGCTGGCTTTGGGGTGAACATGCCTATACATAGTACAATTAGAAGTTATTTACGCCCAAGGTAATGAAACCAAATGGCAATAAATACGCATGTATTGGGATGTTGAATGGTTACAGTTCGTGCTTTTATATTTTTATAATAAAAAATAAATCCTTAGTACCGTTTGCTTCAAAATATGGATCATCTCATTTGTAATTCAACTGTGTTTGCTCATTTGTGGTTAAATTTATGCTTGATTTTTGTGTAGGTTTGCTTGTCATAATTTCAATTTGTAATATGCTTAAATCCGATTTGATCCTATTTACAAATCGGTATGGCTTTTTAGCTATTGATGTTAGACAAGCTTCTGACCGAGTATACATTTTTACATGAGTACAAGCGGTTGTTAAGATAATAACCACTTCTTTTAAATTCAAAATTTTGATCAATGTTAATAAACATATTTTTCAAAGGAACAATAACAATTCTATTCAATGAACTGATAATATACGGCGGTATGCGATCCTTCGTAGAACTGAGCCAGACAGACAGATAATATCCATTAACTGGAAATGGTACTTGTTTTTGTAAATATCTGTACAAAACAAGAATTAATTGAATTGCCATCAACGTTTATTCGCCAGTGCCTATGCACCGAGTCGCTATTCCGTTGGAAAGGTAAAAGGTAAGCGTTATCAAGTTGTCAAATGTTATTTAAATAAATAAAAATGGGATTATATTTTGGAGCAGTGATAGCCTAGTGGTTAAGAATTCAGCCTCTCGCTCCGGAGGTCCTGGGTTCAAATCCATGTCGCGCACCTCTTTACAAAAGTGCGTTTTAAATTTAAATATCACTTGCTAACCGTAAAGGAAAATATTGTGAGGAAACCTGCATACCTTAGAATTTATAAAAAAAAAAATTAACGTGTATGAATATTATCAACCCGCACTTGGCCAACGTGGCAGACTATGGCCTTAACCCTGTCAATATGAGAGGAGACCCGTATTCCAACAGTGGAATTATAATGGGTCGATTATTATTTTTTTTATATAAATACCTAGTACAGCAATACAGTATATTAATTTATTATAACATAAAACCGAAACGCGAATTGTAAATGAGCTTAAACTTAAACTTTGGCGAGCTGCAACAGAAGCAGAGAAGCAAACCGCACAACTGGTTGAAACTGGTAACAAAAAAGCTTATAAAGTGTTGATGCAAAATTTTAATATATTTTTCCCTTGTTATTTCGAATTATATGTATGCACAAAAATTAATAATTCCTTTAGTACCCAAGGTAACGATTGTCAGGTACGACGGTAATGATTGTCATTAAATATATTAATCGTTACACTGTTAGACACCGGTGTTTATTTTATAACAAGAAGCCCAAAGTCTGCCCCGTGATGCCATTACACCGTAAATTTCAAACATAAATATACTTAATAGTTATCGGCGATACGGTGCAAAGTAATTGCCATTACAAAAATAGGAGGTAATTAGTTCAATGTTTATTTATATAAATAACTACATATATGAACATTACAGATTTTTAGAATCCTATTCGTTTATTTAGTATAGAAATTTTGTATATAATTCATGGCTGCTTCATGAAATACAGCCAGTGTCAAATGAAACATATGTAATGATGGATTCTCAGCCAGCAATATAATTAAGCCAGCAATTATAAAATCTTTTCATTTTTATACATACATTATGACTTTCTAAAATATGTTGTCTTTGTTATACCTACCTTTGAAAATACCGCTCATATTTCCCAAACAAAGTTCGGAAAAAAAAAATTAAATAACCGTCTTCATTTATTAAAATTCTAAAAATTAGGACCAATGCAAATATATCATACGACTAACATATGTGTGCTTAATATTAATGTAACCTTACGCAAAGTATTATCCGCTCATTTCTATTCCGCTTCCTGTAACGCGCTGAAATATATCTCTCCTACATATAAACTACGTCGCTAGCGGTGGCAGAAAATAATAGGGTAGTTTCCCGAGGCCTACGCCATTTCACAGCGAGACGGTGAATTACTAAAAACGTTTGCTTGTAAGCACTTGCTATAGACAACACAAAAATAGTAGATAAATTTTAGCTAATGGTGTAGTTTAAAAATACACTATATTAATATGTATAATTTTTGTTATTGCTATTCTCATTAAAAACCTTTTTAGATCTTGAGCAAAACAGTGAAAGAGAAATTATTCACCGATTTGATGGATTATTGTTGCCATGATCGCACTAATACAATTTTTAAAGAAAAATCACTGTATTGCTTTCCTTATGAATATTGCGCTTACGGAGATATGCGATGTTTGGGATAGATAAATTTTGCATAGAGAAGGAATGCAAAAAGATACAAATTTTATGAAATGTGTGTCACTAACACATTATAATTAAAAAAGTTAACATTTTGCTCTAAACGCTTTTATGATATACAGTAAATTTTTTAAAGTAAATAATACGTACATTCCTAATCGTAAATATACATATATTATACTAGTATATCTATTTTTATCTAAGATATGCAATCTGTAAGTTTTAAATTAGGTCCAAAACAAATGTATACACATTCAACTATTAGTGATATTACAGACTTCAATATAAGCTTTCAAACTAACGAGTATCTAGTTAATAGTTACTTTCAAAAGAAATGAGTAGGTACTTTCAAGTGTATTAAATTATAACCCTTAGAAGCGTATCTACTAATGTGTCAATTGTTAATTCACGAACGATCTCGCTGAATGAGTTTGTTGCTCAAGTTATTTCTCGTTATTTAGTCAGAGAAAACGTTTGTACGTATGTATTGACGCACGCAAAAACTTGCGAATTTGGAGTACTTCTAATATGTAACGAGTATTTGTACGATACTCTACTGAAACTAACTTAAGTTTGTAACTATCAACAATGACTATTTTCCTAAGTAACCGTAAAGTTTATTTTAAGCGTAAGACTTTCAACCGAATAAATATAATATATTGTAAACGAAAATAAATATTTTCTTTGAGAACGTAAACAACAAATACATATATGAGCGTACATAAAGGCTGTGAAAGCATTGAAAATTAAATTTACTAAATCGATTATTTTAGAATGAAAATAAATTTGATATTAATTTTGTTAGGAAATCGATATTTTTATCGATTAACCTGAATATTCTCCTGACGATATCAAACTCATCCATTGTCGTGTTCTCTATGTTCTTGGCGTTTTGAATCGCGCGTTCTGATAACTCTCGTTTTAAGAACATGATGCGCCAACGCGTTTGTAATTTCATATATAACACGTAGGTATATCATATATAATAGTAAAATAAATAACACTTCTTAAGTATTAAATAAAATCTCGAACTTCAAATCGACTAATGTAGACTGGCTTTAATGCACCGTAGGTCTTATGTAAAATTGTGCATAATGGGCACCTACCCACGAACTGACCGCGTCGGTTGTTGATTTAAGTTTGGAATAAGACCAAAACTACGAAGCTTTCCATATTAAGCGTACTACGTGGGAGGAGATAAAATTTAATTTTTTTCTTGGCATGTCTTATTATCAAAAGGTTTGAAGTCACCACTTTATCAATGAAATGCTTTGCACTCGTAACAAACTGCCTTTTATAAATATCTGACGAGGCTCTTGGCAAATTTATCATATGAGGCTCTCGACACATATGTACATATTCATTACACTGATCTTTAAATTCTTTCTTTTACGTATCAATAACATATAACATTCTCTTATCTTTTAAAAACCCTCGGAAAGTACTAAACATTTCAATTATAACTAAATAACAAACATGTACATAAGTTGTGCATGTAACTATTTCAAAATACCCTCCTCGCTCGGTACGAATAGCATGAAACTACAAAGCGCCTATGCGTATGAACGAAGTTTGTGATACTAAAATTGATTGCCCAGATCGGTAACGAAGTTTGCTTTGCTCTTTGCAAACGGAGAACAGTTCGTATTCAATAGATATAATCCTCTATTTCAATACAAGATTTGCTTTAATTAGATTCGGTCGTCCCTCTACCTATCTATCCACCTTGGTACTTTAGTCGTATTTGAACTGGCTGTAGTACACAACATTTTAACATTAAACTATTCATCCGATCTTAACTAACCTCGACTCCTTGATATCTGCGTCTGCTCATAAAATGATCGCTGAAATACACTTTTTACCGGCTTAACTCACGTACGTTTTTCATAAACATTCACAAAATATTTAATAATAAAGCATTTTTTACTTTTTGATGTTAATCTTTGTCACTCCAGTCTGGTGCCGTATTCTTTAAAACATTTAAAAAACAATTAACTAAGGCTAGAAGGGTTCCTATTAACTCAAACGGACAGCTTCACATCTTAGTAGGTCTTCGTATGATCTTAAAGGCTATTAAGATCACTAGGTTCATTACAGCTGTTGCAGGAACTGATGGTTTTCTCACACGACTAGGCACCACATAAAATCCGTAAATTTTATGGAAACATCTATGGAGACTGCCTCGTTGGTCGTGTCAGTTGCAAGTGCGACTGTCGATCGGGGGGTCCCGGGTTCGATGTTCGGGTCAAACACTACAAAATTTTGTAATTTAGATTTTCTAGTAGTCGTTCTGAGTCTGGATATGTGCCCGATGCATGGCAATAGGCTCACCACCTATTCCATAGTGGGACGTAAAAGTAACCGGTAAAACGTGACAGTGTTCTGCATTCCTCTGCCTATCTCTTCGGGGATTACAGGCGTGAAGTTACGTTTTTTATCTATGGAGACAAAACTCCATCTTAATACTCGAACTTGAACCTTTTCATAAACAATCCTATAGAATATTTTATAAATAGCCCAACATCTAATGAGATAACCGAACGATGAAAACATGAGACTAAACATCAAACGAAAGATTAAACGTTTGTATAAAATGGAGGCAAATCGCATCTTGTAATATCATCCACTTAAAATAAAAACATACGGGAGTAAAATGTGTTGGTGATCGTGAGTTAAACATATTCAACAAATCTGAAATTAATATTTGTGCTCATACTATCTTATGAAGTTATTGCACATTATATAAATCATGTTAATTATTAAGAAAGTTCTTCGAAATCATACAAAAAACCACGAAATTTAATTAAAGTCCCAATCTCTCAGGACATCAGTAATTACTTACGACTAAAATTATTTTATTTCATAATATGGGTGGCTATCACTAAGTACTTAATAAAATGAACATTATCATTATAATAAACCCCTTTTAATCGTCATACTCCAATCTCTTGGGCATGAATATTTTTGTGGAGAGACAAACTATTCGTTTCATACGAGTATTTCAAATCAGTAACGTAATAAAGCATCGCGTGTGTATTTACCCAGTAGGGGTACGCAGCGAACTACACTACCCCTATTTACACCACTCATGTTCCAGGGAGTAAAGAGTAAATTTATTACAATACACGGAATATAAACCCAGAATCGGAGCTATTACTAGGAATTTCATGTTAGTAAAACTCAGTACTACCTTTGATCGATACGTTCTAGGTATCAAACTATAACCTCTTACTGATTGATACCTACGCTTGCAACCACTAGACCAATGAAACAGGCAATTAGTAAAATTAGTATATATACGAGTATATTAAAAGTTATAACAGATAGAGTCGCGTTAGCAATAGCGTATGTTTCCTCACGTTTCACAGAACTCTACAATCAAGTCTGTAAAGCTTTAAATATTTAACGGTCTGTGAAATCTTTTCCATCTTGCCAAGTCACCTGTGAAACTAGATATTTTATTATACGGTTTAACAGTGTATAATATTTTTATAATTATATCGTTGAGTTCGTTTCATAGATTAAGCTTTGTCATATATATTAGTTATCAATAAAAAAGGAAACCTATTTAAAATTGACCTACGAATTAAACCGACAGCATTGACACTCGCCCTGTACGAATGATTTTCATTCATATTGCCCCGAGTTGTATGTTTTAATCTGCTGTTGCTTGTTGCAAAGGGTACATTGAATATTGGATGACATGGTGCCTTTGCGTAAAGCCTCTTTGACATTGCGTGCAACGACGCCTACATCAAGTTCACTATTAAACGGTCCATTTAGATTCTCCACCAGAATGTCCTGTTGCAATATTTACAAACATTGCAGTTGTAAATACTTTAAATAACACACTATAAGTAATGGAAATGTCACGAAATGTTGATTTGATCTTTAATTTATTCGATAAAACTTTTCATGTTCTACATAAACATTTTAAAGTATACGAGTATAACAAATAAGTCGTGAAAAAGAAACTTACAGGCGAAAAAGAAACATAACAAATAAGTCGAGAAAAATAAACTTACAGGCGAAAAAGAAACAACAAATAAGTCGAGAAAAAGAAACTTACTAAAAGAGGCTTACATTCAGCTGTGGACTCAGTTAAAGATCTATGTCCGGATTCAAACTATGCCTTTACAACACTTATTTCTGCTTAGCGCGTAGCCTTTGTATTTTCTGATTTCGTTTATATTACTTGTAAATATTTTGTTTATATAATTTGAAGACTTATTAAAGAATTACAATGTAATTGAACTCACGCGAATTCATTCGAACATTCTTTGACGTGTTTTTCTGTTCCACATTAGTCTAAAAATAAATATATGATAACAATTAAATTATCCCGTCAGTAGCTGATTCGCCTTTACTACTCAAAGAAGCAAACCGCTTAACGAAAAAATTTCAAGTGTACCTACTATTGTTTTAATTGAATACTTAGGAATTAAGAATTTAGGAATTGAAGTGATCGTCTAGTTAGAATTCGCTTAGAATTCAACCCCCACTCCAGAGATTCCCAACCTGTCCTGATTATACATATAATAATAATGTTTAAGCTCAAACAGTATATCGGTAAGTATACAGTATAAGGCTCTCTGATAAATTGGAAAATAATTCACAAAGTCCATCTGACACCGACACAGGTTCCGTTCGAAAAGTCCAACGATGCTCCGAACAAATATTTAGCTGGCCACCGTCATTCAAAATTAATTGTTAACGTAATGCCGTAAATGTGAAAATGCAATGGCACTTGCTATTTTGATTTTCATTAAAATGTGCAATCACGCTACAAAGTAAACGGTATAATTTTAATTTAACCGTTAAGTGTATTAATTTGAAAATCGACATGCTTTTGAAAATGAATAATTAAAAATACAGTACCAACCGAAATGTATAACAGTCATTTCAATTTGACGCTACTTAAAAGGCAAGTGTCTATATATTTTTTTCTTTTTATGAGTACACCAGTAGAAAATACATACATATATGAGAATTTATTAATCATCATCACTACAATTAACCCTTTTATGCTTCTACTGTCGGATGCGGCTCTCCTCTCAGAATGAGAAGGGTCAATTCGTTTAATTTGATTAGCCGGTTAATAGCACGTGTAAAAAGGCGGCTTTATCGTTAGGAAAGCAATCTCTTCCAGACAACCTTCACATAGAACAAATGAAAATCTAGTAATAGGTTTTTAGTACATTGTGTAACGTCCCAGTGTTAAGTATGATCTGTGTTAGAATTGAAAAGGAATGCTATGTTTTGCTATTAACTTGGAAGTATACGGTAAGCCATGTTGCAATTTGAAAATAAAATAATGTTTAAATATATAAATATGTATATAAGTGTTTTAAAATACTATTTTCGTTTTATATTCTATCGGTACTCGTTCAGTACGTACGCAAAGTTAAAATATAAGCTTAATTTTCCATTACAATTGTATAAGTTTCTTAAAACAAAAGAAAGTGTCAATAAATTACGAACAACAAAATCTCAAAATATATCTAGGTGTGGTCCGAAAATTTTATATTTTACGCATACTAAATAATATTACTACGGATCTATTAGCCTGAATAACTTATTTATTATTATTATTATTACTACAACTTTTTAATAGTCATCAACCCTTTTATTTTTCCACAGTTGGTTCGCGTTCTAGTGTCAATGGCGTTATTCCGTAATCCGCTACGCTGGCCAAATATGGGTATGACGGAGTCTACACTATCGAATGTTCCATGATCCTATTTATAATTTCCAAAGATAAATACGATACTTAAAAATAAAAGTTATCAAATTCATTATCGAATATTAGTCCAACCGGTAAGTAAACTTGAAACCCTTTGCGCATCGACCAAGCTGTTAAAATGTATAATATTAGAGGGTACCTTTATATAATAATATTGTAATTACCGTTTAAAGGATTCCATATAAACCAATCGATCATACCTAAACTGCCGATACAGACCAGCCTTTGTGAGGTTCGGTATGAAGTTAAAAGGAGCGAAAACATTCGCTTGTTGTTCAAATCAATAAGATGAATAGCTCGTCTATATTTACTTGCGTTATTCACGGTATTGGAACAGGCCACTTAGGATATAGATTTGTTAGGCTATTACATCAAGAATGCTCTCTAAGGTATGTACATGAAGCCTGGTAACAGCGACTTAGCATTACGAGGTGAAACTAATTGTGTGTATGTGCGCGTGAGTGTGTGTGTGCGTGAGTGTGTGTGTGCGTGTGTGTGTGCGTGTGTGCGTGAGTGTGTGTGTGCGTGTGTGTGTGCGTGTGTGTGTGCGTATGTGTGTGTGTGTGTGTGTGCGTGTGTGTGTACGTGTATGTGTATGTGCATGCGTACATGCGTGCGTGCGTCCGAGTATGTATAAGTGTAAGTGTGTGTAGGTGTGGAAGTGTGTAGGTGGGTATGTAAGTAAGTGTGTGTATGGTATATTTATACCTATGTCAAAGTCAAAGATTTATTGGTTGATTTACCACTGCATATAGTTTTCCTGGCGCGAGACGTTACTTATTACGGCGATACACTTAATTTCGCGCACCATATCGTATTTGTATTTTTATTACTATACTCGCCAAATATCAAAAAGCTTCTCCTACATTTCAGTGTATTACATCTAACAAAGTTTCCATAAACACTACGTCTTACCGCAATTACCGGTTTCAATGAATATCATCGTTACTTATAGGATTTTCTAACATACATTTATTTATCAAGCGATATATGCTCAGCGATTTCATATGTACTTTAATAGAAGATTTACAAACTCGACTTTCACTCAAGCTTCATTGAATGTTTCGTGAGTGTTTATACACATGATTATCTATAAATGTACCGGCTTAACTCACGTACGTTTTTCGGGGTGGCCCGACTAGTTTCGGACCTGTACGAGGTCCTTCCT
>DWDT01000751.1:0-18825 GCA_018245595.1 Microceris scylla
TGTGTGGTAAACATATTTTATAATATAATACTGTATGTTCAAAACTTGATATGTTATGTTAAAAATGCATATATTTCAGTAGAACAGCACTACTAATACAAGTAAAGAAAAATCCAGATCACCATCATTAAAACTTCAGTTAAATTCATCGCCAACATTGTGTGCATCAGAAGTGAATAAAAACATAGATGCAATGCAAATAAATATTACATTTGAAAATAAGTTTTGTAAAGGTAAGCATTTGACATTTGAGCACATGTGTATATAAGTTATTCCTAAGTATATCTTTTGTAACCAACTGTACAGCAACAGATAGCACTTGTATGAGTTCTACATTATAGTAAATTGGTAACATAAATACTGTGATCACTAAACATGAGTCTTTCAAATATGTTTTGGCCATTTGGTGCATCTAAGCAAAAATATTTGTTCTGTCTGAGCGCAAACAAAAAGTTTTTTTATTAAATACTGTGGTTTATTAGCTTTGTGGTTACAAGGAATCAGATTTGTTTAATTTCAGACCAGATTGCCAAGATTTAAGATGTCTCAAGAATTTTATTTACTTTTTAATCTATATTTCCAGAAGAACAGAAGAATTCAGATATAGAGCAATATTCAGAAAATACAGTTGATGATAATATATCACAGACATCAGATTGGGATGCAGAAATTGAGGTTGATAAAGTCAGCTGTGGTCGAGATATCAATGAGAGGAATAAAAATATTGTTAAGAGCAAAATGAAACATGTTAAGAAACTTGTAAAAAGATTGCACGGTGCAAAGAAGGTAGTGTGATTATAAATATAATTATTTACTGGGCAGTTTCACTTGGGCAAGGCAGCTTATGCCTAGCTGCTTGGGAATTTCAATTTTTATCCAGACATATGAATAATGAATGTTGATAACTGTTCCAGGTTTGTGTTATAGATGTTGCAATATAAATATGTAAATCCTTGTAATGTATATGGAATAGTTAATTTCATATATAATTTAATAAAACCGTCATATTCATTAATTTTGATTTACGCCTGTTTTAGAGGCGATCTGGAAAAGTATCTATAAATGAGAAGATTCTTACTTTAGAATTAACGTATGATGAGATGCTAGCTGAAAGAGAGAAAGAGTCAAAAAAAGAGAGCTATATGAAAGCACAGTACAAGTGTGAAACATGCCTTATCGGATTCCACTACAACAAGTCTTATAGAGCACATGTAGTGGCCAAGCATTCACCGGTAAGTTTTTACATTAAAAGCATAGAAAACCGATTAGGTTTATGGAAATAATAAAAAAGGTTAGATAATTAAATGAAAGCAAAATGAAGGAATGGGTTGGCATAGGACATTTAAATTGTTGTTTTGGTTCACTTCTGTGTCTATACATTAATACATAGACATATTTTAATTACTTCTTGGTCTCTCTCAACTGAATTAGTACATTAATGTTCTGACGTACAACACATAATTTTTTTCTAAACATATGCAATGTTTCGTCAATGCTAATTCCTAGTATAATAAATATGTTTTATTTGTGTTTACTAACTCACGTAATGAAATAAAGTAGGTTTATTCTCGCAGGATATTGGCGATTACAGCTGTCCTATATGTAAGACTGTTATCGCATCTGTGGAATCCTTTACTGCACATTACAAGCGCCACCTAAGAAGGTAAATACCCACATAATACTTTCACTTTTATATAGTAAAAAAATGAATCTGTATCATCATCATCATCATCATCAGCCTATTCCCATCCACTGCTGGACATAGGGCGCTCAAATGGCACGCCACTGAGCTCGATCTTCAGCTCGCCAAGTCGCGGTCTCCATTCCAGAACACGTCTGCTCTAGCGGCTATCGGTACCGCGACAGATGTAACCAGCCTATTGCCACTTGAGCTTACCAATCCTTTGGGCTTTATCGATAACTTTGCTTCTCTGTCGGATCGCTTCATTTCTGATGCTATCTTTTAGAGAGACGCCGAGCATAGCATCCATAAATAAAAGAATCTGTATATAAATGTTATATTAAATTTTAAACTGTCATATTTTTTAAATTATATTTTTGTTGGTGTTCATAAATTTTAAAAGTGTTTTCCATTTTATGCAATATTTTATATTTTTGAAATATGAGGAAGCTAAATAACTTAGCAAAAATATAATAAAAATTGATTGAGTAACAAAAATATATTATGCAATATATATAAATGCTTACACTTATGTATATTCTAAGTAGTGAACAAGTTGCAATTTTTATATCTACTACCTTGATATAAAGTGAACATTGTAGTCCATGTTCTTTTCTATGAGACAGTAAGATTAGCTCATATATTCATGTTTTCCAGATATGAATGCAGTATTTGTCGTAAGAGGACAATAGATGTGAAGGCTATGCAGCAACATTATTATTCAACACATGAAATATCTTTAAAAGAGTATAAATGTAACTTGTGTGGGCAGATTTCCAAGTAAGTATGTAGTACAGTGCAATAAGTAATATATTGCAGCTGATAAATGGTATCCTTTTTCTAAGGATATAGGAAGTTTTAATAACTTGAAAATCGATATCAATAATATCAATCTATATCAGCACGCTGCAATAAGTAATGTAGGATGTGAGTAAGGATCCAATAAGTAAGATGATAAATGAGTATAAATCCAACTATCTATTGTTATCATAATACATGTTATCAAGACTTTCATCCCAAATGACTTATCATTGAAAGCAATAATATTAATATAGTAATTATTGGTCTTTAATATGTTGCAGTTCAATAGATACACACCGGTACCACAAAGACACACACAAGGCGAGGGTTCAGTGTGATGAGTGTGACAAGACTTTTAGCCATCGGGCTGGTCTCATGAATCATAGACTGTAAGTATATTATGAAGAACACACATTTGACCTCTAAGTAAAGAATTTGTTATATTATGGTCATTAAGTTAAAAACAATTACAATTTTTTAGTGCAGTGCATGAATTTCAAAACATGTTCCCGTGTACTGTTTGTGACAAAGTGTTCAGATGGAAGACCAGTCTCAAAAGGCATTTAGAGAAGCACGACATTAAGGTAATTAAAGAATTTGAGTGACCTATTCAGAAACAATATAGTAATATACAATATAATATATCAGATGACTTTTGTCAGCATTGTTTTGTTAGAATGTATATGCAATATTAAATTGATAGAAATATATATATGGATAGAAAGTTTTGACTCATTGGATTAAAACAGAGTGTGAACTCTAACAACACTTAATTTTCTTATACTTGAAGAGTTTTACCTCAGAAAGGTATTACATACAGATTTTAAAGCACAAGAGAGTGGAAAAACTATTGTTTACAGTGACATTCATAAATATATGTGTTGCCACCAAGGTTTAATAAAGAATAATTTTTAAACTGCATACATTGATTTCTAATTACACTTTTAGCTTTTTCCTTTCCAAACTGCTTTGAATTCTAATTTAAAATAATTATTTATATATATTACTATCATAGTAATAAACGACCCATTTATCATTCCACTGTTGGAATATGGGTCTCCTCTTGTATTGAGAGGGTTGGTTGGTAATAGTCTGCCATGCTGGCCTACTGTGCTTTGGCAGACTTCATCATCTTCATTGTCAGCCCCTAGATGTCCACTGCTGCAGATAAGCCTTCCCGGCGCTACTTCTTCACACACGTTATATTTTTTTTGTTTTATAAATTCTAAGGTGTTGTTGGTTTCCAGAGTTGTCAATTGAATATCTTATAATATCTACTTATTTTTTTCAGAATAAAACGACATCAGCGAGTGGCGCGTATTGTGCGGAGTGCGATATTCGGTTTTCGTCTGTGTGTTCTCTTCAACGACATTTGAGAAACAGCCTTAAACATGTCACCCATGATCAGCTTAAGTGAGTATATTATACCTATCATTGAAAAACTAGTAATCTATGTTACAAGAAAATTTACACAAAAGTCCGCTCCAAGACACTCTTGCGATATGCGACAGCTATGGAAAATTGAAATTTATTGAAATACATTATTATTATTTACATAGAATGATTTATGGCAATAGGCTCACCACCTATTCCATGGGACTTAAACGTAACTGGTAAAATGTGGGAGTGTACTGTATTCCGCTGCCTGCCCGTTCGCGTAATACAGGCGTTACGTTATTCAAATAGAAAATTTGGCATATTTGGCATAATTTATAAATTTGGTATATTTATGGCAAAAATTCCTGTGAATTTAATCACTTAACACGATAGGGAATTCATTTGTTGAACTGATTTTAATTGAATATCAGGTATTCTGTGTATGTAACTTACTTTACAACTTACCAGCATCTCAAAATAACTATTTTCAAAAAATATATATTTTTTCAGATTCATCTGTGACCACTGTAAGCGACGTTTTGCTGACAAAACCAAACTCAGAGATCATATTGAGGAGAAACACTTACATCGGACATATCAGTGTCATATTTGCCAAAAGGTATGGTTACATTTTTAAAACTGATGTGATACTTGATACTGACAGACATCATTTTTTATAATTCTACCTTTGAAAAAAACTGTTCATTAGTAAATGTTTGTACTTGTAATATCTTCATCCTTACAGACACTATATCTTATACATTGTTATTGTATTATATTGTAATTGTTATATGTAATATAATTTTTTTTTCAGACGTCCAAAAATCGTGTCGGCTTAGAGCAGCATGTACGCAACGTGCACAAGGGCAGACCGAACAATAAAATGTGTCACCACTGTGGGAAAGGGTTTCCAGTGAGTTCTCATTATTATTGATTTTCTCAGCGAGTATAATAATACAATAATTCAAAAGGTGACCTGTGTGGCTATAAATAAAGTTTACCAACTTGCAAAATTTCACATTTACAGACAGATTTATTTCCTCTTTACCTACTCCGTAAGGGACATGATGTGGTCATATAATACTAATCACAAAATTTTCAGACGAAAGTTCAGTTGGAATCACACATACGAACACACACCGGCGAACGACCATTTATATGCGAATATTGTCCTACTACGTTTTCTCAGCAATCAAACCTTTATAAGCATCATAGACAGGTGAGATATTATTTTTATAAAGAAACATAACAATCAACATGTTTTTAGGATTATTGTATGGTGCATTAATTTGACCAACACAAGTGTGAGAATAAAGTAATATAATTTTTTTATTTAATTTTCTTTTTATATTAATTGGAGTAGTCTTTTTATATTAATAGGATTAATGTCTGATTTTTTAAATCAACTTCTACGCTTATATTTTTAATGATTTTATTCACCGAAGTGACTCTTGGCTCTCTTTATTAGAACTAATTACAAAGATTTTAAAAAATAAAATTTTATTTTCTTTTTTAAACATAGTCTTTTCCCATTACAGGTACATCTTAATATGAAATCCAAACGGTATCCTATTTGCAATAAAAAGAAGATCTCAGATGGGAATCGATCCGATAATCCACCTCAAAATGACTGTTCTAATGGACACCTTCCTGTTGGTACAGGAATGTATTCAGTATACTATGCCTAAAAAGTATTTATTCCTTAAAAATTTGAACAAAATCAGTGATCTTACATGTGTGTAGTTCATAGTGATATATTTATTTTTTTTATTTAGGTGCACCAGAAAGATTATTTCGATGCACAATATACAATTTGTATGTATTTCAGAAAAAAAATTGTGTTTTTTTTAAATTACCTACTGAGTATTTTTAGCAATTACATCCTAGCCAAGTTATTAATAACTGAGCAATTGTATGCATCTGAGTTAAAAGAATTTTTAACTACGGCATATACCTATTGAAATCGAAAAAATATTAAAATTAGTCTCATTTCTGTCAATACATTTTATTACTCTTTAAATAAAGGTTGTCTAACACTGTCCTTTGTAAACAACTAATAGATTAATACAACATAAGAACATAACATAATATTATAACAGATAACTACAAATCACATCATAGAAAAAGCCGCCGCCATTGTTTACTTCGCCTAAATATGAGGAACTAGAAACAGTAGAAATTAGGATTTTTTAAAATAAATTGTACGTATAATTAAATAGCCTTTGATATCGGACACATTCATGCATATCTGTATATTAATTAAGTCTAAGTTCTGTGCTTGTGAGTCGTGCTACGTCATTTTATAAGTTCTATTATAACTAATAACTTTTCGGATTATCTATTTTCAACAACGCGAATAGTTGAAAACGTAATTGTATTTTTGAAATTTACCTCATTATGTACAACATTCAGATTTTTCTAGTGTATTTTTGAAGTTCTTTGTAAAGTGTATGTCAGTGTAATATATTCTAAGACATTATGTTACATGTGCAAGTCACATTAATATAAAAATCATTCGAAGGTATAGGTATATTAAAGGAACGTAGGTCACCCCCCTACCAGATGGTCTGACGATCTGAAGAAGATAGCGGGAAGCTGTTGGATTCCGAAAGCCCAGGATCGAGTGGAGTCGCGCTGATTAGGGGAGGCCTATGTCCAACAGTGGACATCGAGAGGCTGACGATGATAACAAGTACATTATACAATTTATATTAGTACATTATACAAAATACACGGAAAAGCATATAGCAGAGTTGGCTTCATATATTTTTTCGTACATGTGCTATTAACTTCGTTGTACGTTTTACACGATCACGATTTTCTACACATTATTATGTCGTATGATATAGTGTTAGTACATATCTTAGAAAACCTTAATGAAAAAAAATAATTTTGCAAAAATTTAAGTGCCGAATCTTTGTATACAATATTCTAGTTAAAGTACGACATTATAGTAATTTCGACAAAAACACCACTTCGTTCCTAAATATTTGCGTTCATTAATAAGATCGGTAAATACGACACTCATTATACTGGTAGTCAGAATGGCGGCAACCACGTAAAGTTGTTACCTGCAGTCAAGTAAACTCGATCTTTACTTGCGACTTATCACTACAGAAGTACAGAGTGATGGTTGTTACATACTTAGAGTATATTACATACATGTATACCGTAGCGTGCATCACGTATGCACACGATTCATCACGTATAAAGTTTACGGCTATACGCCTCTTCATGAATAACGATTATAGCTTTTTAAACTATAATGTTAGTCACATTTAAACATAAAAATAATGGTTTATTAGGAGAATGTTATTTATGTAATAAAGTGATTTTTATTACTTTAGGTTTAATACAAACTTCATTTAACCAACATTTGCCGAAAGAACGGAATCTACAAATATTCTTTTTAAAAAACATAAATGTCACTTAATAATCACTTTCGCGTCTTTCGCGCTGCCGGTGTCGCTGCGGGGTGGTGCATTAGCTTGATTGAAAGAGTTCATTAGAAAGACGCCGCGTTCTTGGTTCCCTTGTTCTTTAGATTGGAAATTATGTATAAGATTAGATCGTAATAGTTGTAAATATTACAGTGTAAGAAAATTATCACAATGTCACAAACCGAGGAGGCGGTTGAAACAGCAGACGTTGGCGATAATTCCGTAAGTGTTATTGTCTGAGTTCTTTCAATCGAATTTTTTTTGTTCTCATTACATGTAAATGTATGTTGTGTTTACGAACAGAATGGGTCGTCAAGTGACACAACTTCGTCAAGAGGAAAGGAGGGAGATTTCGAAAGCAAAATTGAAACGGATCGTTCAAAAAGATTTGATTTTTTGCTGAAACAAACGGAGATATTTTCCCATTTTATGACAAACACGCCTAAAAGTGGTAGCAGTCCTCCAAAAGCTAAGGCTGGTAGGCCTAAAAAGAACAAAGATGTTGAAGTACCTGGAGCTGGAGAGTTAGTACTGATTCAGTTTACTGTGTAATTGGTTCTCAACTTTATTACAGTTACAAAGTTGTTTACTAATTGTTATATGTATTCTAGTAAATTTTAGGCACATAATGGGTTAATATCTATCAATTTATCTATTTATCTGTCAAGCAGAAGCTCTAGATATGATATTACTGAACTTTTTTTTTTCATAAAACTTTCATTCTTCAATTAAACTAACTTTTTAAAATATATTGCTGGTAAATAAGTATTCTTTGTAAAATTTTGACTGAAGTATTTATGTTGATTCAGTCATAGGCACCGGAAGACTGAGCAAGAAGAAGATGAAGAGCTCCTTGCAGAAACAAACACAAAAATTAAGCATATTTTCCGGTTTGAAGCATCTCCACCATATATTAAAAATGGAGAGATGCGTGATTATCAAGTACGGGGGCTTAATTGGATGATCTCGTTGTATGAAAATGGTATCAACGGTATTTTGGCTGATGAGATGGGTTTGGGGAAAACATTGCAGACCATATCTCTATTGGGCTATATGAAGAATTTCAAGTAAGTACATCAATAAATCAATTGTTTTCAAGTATCCATACTAATATTATAAATGCACTGCATGCATAAACTGCTGAACCAATTTGGATGAAATTTAATACCATTTGGATGAAATTTAATAGTTGGAATCCTGGCAAAGGACATACCTTTCATCACGAAATGAGGAATTGAAGGGCATGAAATAGGAGATGACAGTTTGTATGGGAATTCATGGTCATCAAAAATAAAACAATGAAGCTTTAGGCACTTAATAGGAAGTAAATAAAAATTTGTTCTAGCATATAAAAAATTACAACCTGCATGGGGATGAAATATTAAATGAAAGTTAGTATGAAAGAACAAACAATTCTGTTTATTTTTTCAATGTGTCTATTTATTGTAATGGGGCAGCAGCGAAATGCAAATGAAGTATTCTAAAAAATTAAAAATTAATAAATAAAGACTAAATAGGAAATATCCTAAAAATTCAACAGCCTCATGTGACAAAGTAGTGTGGAGTAGTTGTTTTAGGCAGTTTTAGACATATTATTTTAAAATATAATATAAAATAATATAGTAAACAGTTAATATGTAAATGTTTTATAGTTTTAAAATGCTATATAAGCATGAATCCTTGTAATTGATAAGCTTGCAATTCAATAGTGTTGGTGACACATATCAATATTACAAGAAATTTCTTTTATTTTCTGTATAGAAATGTACCTGGACCTCACATTGTCATAGTCCCAAAATCAACTCTCACTAACTGGATGAATGAGTTCAAGAAGTGGTGTCCGTCCCTCCGTGCAGTCTGCTTAATAGGTGATCAGGAAACGAGAGTGAGTATTTGAATTCTGATTTATAGTAGGTTCAAATATCTGTTTAAAGTTTTTTGATCACTATAATTTTGAGATTTCTTTATGTATTTATAGATTCTTTATTATTTTGGTGAACTCCAAAACTTTCTTACTTAGTACTTGCTTATGATTCTTTTATGGAAGGAGAAGATCTGAACTTGTTCTATATATCATGTATGACTTAGAGATAAGCATAAAAAATAATTATTTCCATTTTATTGTCTTCAGCAATTACTATGTAAAAACTAAGTAAACAATACTGTTTCTAAATTATGTAAATATCTGTTAATCATATGTATCACACGATATTTTCCATATCCCAAGTGGTGAATAGTCCTTCATAATTAAGATAGTGTTGTAACAAAACAAGAATCATGTTTTTTTGAAATTTAAATTATACTGCCTGTGACACGAAAATGGCATGCATATACCTTGTGATCATGACATAATGCAAGGGGCTGAGTGTTCAGTGTTTTTCTGATTATATTTTATCATTGGCTATTTTTTTATCCACAGAATACATTCATAAGAGAAACTCTAATGCCTGGCAACTGGGATGTATGTATTACATCTTATGAGATGATTATAAGGGAAAGATCAGTGTTCAAGAAGTTCAATTGGCGGTACATGGTAATTGATGAAGCTCATAGAATTAAGAATGAAAAATCAAAGCTCTCTGAGTTATTGCGTGAGTTTAAGAGCATGAACAGACTATTGTTAACAGGGACACCTCTCCAAAACAATCTTCACGAATTATGGGCTCTGTTGAATTTCTTATTACCAGATGTCTTCAATAGTTCAGATGTGAGTTCTAAACATTTTATTATTAATATTTTATAAATCAATGCTTCTCAAGAATGTTGTATTGATATATCTTAAATTACAGGATTTTGATTCATGGTTCAATACAAATGCCGCTCTCGGCGACAACCAACTTGTTTCCCGGCTACATGCAGTACTACGTCCTTTCTTGCTGCGGCGTCTTAAATCTGAAGTGGAAAAGAAACTCAAGCCAAAGAAGGAGGTGAAAGTTTATGTTGGATTGAGCAAAATGCAAAGGGACTGGTACACAAAGGTTTTAATGAAAGACATTGACGTAGGTAATCTAATATTTTTGTCTTAAATTCTTAATTGTGTTGAATGTTCTTTAGGGCGCTTTCAGACCAAGGTATTTTAACCGCGAGTTTGTTTTTATACGATTGTAGAAACGCGCACTTTAGCGCACTGTTAGTAGCGTACTGCTACGTCCGTATACGCCCGAATCGTTTGACTTTTCTTCTCGCACCGCGTTGAGTCAAAATCAAAACGAGCGATTACACTCACTCGTGAACGGGCGTAGACGGTCGTTTGTTTTATTGACGTCCGAAATCCAATGCCCACAAAGCGTGCTGAAAGTATGTCGTCTAAAGAAGCTTTTATGCGTTGAGTTTAATATGTTGGTTCATGTTAATACAGTGAATGGCGCTGGCAAGGTTGAAAAGATGCGTCTTCAGAACATCCTCATGCAGTTGAGAAAGTGTTGTAATCACCCATACTTGTTCGACGGCGCGGAGCCAGGCCCGCCCTATACCACGGACGAGCACCTGGTGTACAACTGTGGCAAAATGGTCATCCTCGATAAGCTACTGCCGAAACTGCGTGAACAGGGCTCCAGAGTTCTCATATTTTCGCAAATGACTAGAATGTTGGATATCCTAGAGGATTATTGTTTGTGGCGACAATACAAGGTATTTGATAAGGTTTTGTTAGGCTTTGTTCCATGAATGAAATGTTTAAATAATAGGTTTAAATACTGAGAATTATCGTGGTTGTCTGATTTCAGTACTGTCGTTTAGACGGTCAAACACCTCATGAGGATAGAAATAGACAAATAGAGGAATACAATGCTGAAGGCAGTGAGAAGTTTGTGTTCATGTTGTCGACACGAGCTGGTGGTCTTGGCATTAATTTGACTTCAGCTGACGTGGTCATTATTTACGATTCAGATTGGAACCCCCAAATGGACTTGCAGGCTATGGACAGAGCTCATCGTATTGGTCAAATGAAACAGGTCGGATTCTTGTTGTTATTATGACTTTTGCAATCTTACTTTAAGGATGTTTCACTCAGACTGCTGTTGATCGACATTGAAGTTACTTAATAATAACGTATAATAGAACTAATATATTGTGATGGTAGTCCCAAGATTAAAAGTTCAAATGCAGTCTATAATTATACTACTCGTCAATCTATAAAAAGCCCGAATTACATTTTAACTTTTGTCCATTATTTGGTTCAATTTTTATTAATATGCGTTACTAAGGTGCGAGTATTCCGCCTGATCACCGACAACACTGTAGAAGAGAAGATCGTGGAGAGGGCAGAAGTCAAGCTGCGATTGGATAAACTGGTTATCCAGTCCGGTCGCCTAGTTGACACCAAGAACCAGTTAAACAAGGATGAGATGCTTAATATGATTCGACACGGGGCCAACCATGTATTTTCGTCCAAAGACTCACAGATTACTGATGAAGATATCGATACCATATTAGCAAAGGGCGAATCGAAGGTAGAAAAATAATTTATATTTAATATAATACAATTAATCTCTGCATTAATTCATGAAAGTAAACATGGAATCAATAGCAAATTGATAAATACTGATAATCATTTTTCAGACAGAAGAATTAAAACAAAAATTGGAAAGTCTAGGAGAATCGTCCTTGAGAGCTTTCTCCATGGACACACCTGGTGCTACTAGCGACTCAGTGTATCAGTTTGAAGGTTTGATTGACTGTTGAGTCATGAGCATTATCGACAAGTCAACCTTGCTGTTAGACACAATCTAACAGTATTAGTTCCATAGCTCAATTCTAGATACTGGTTTCTACTCATATGATGGCAGTATTAATAGTGTACTGGTTCTAATAGTCTGTTTAATATTACAAAACTAACTCTTTATTTTTTAGATTTGCATTGTTTCTAGTTAAGATTAGTATGTCTCCTTCTCAATATGAAGTTAAAAATTAAAATATCCAAAGTGCTCAGGTTGATTTAAAGCAATCATCACTGCTGGTTCCAATGTTTGAAGGCGGCTAAGTCACGAGTATAAAGTTACTTTTGTACTTCACATTTACTTACTATCACTATAGGTAACGTCACATTTACGAATCTTAATCACATAATATTTCTGGAAATTTACCTTCCTTTCTCCTCTTAATCTACTACATGAACAGTGGACGACACACACAAACGTATATATAGTCCACAGTGACTCTATTGTTAATGTGTATACGCAGGAGAGGATTACAGAGAGAAGCAGAAGATAATACCAATAGGCAGCTGGATAGAGCCGCCCAAAAGAGAACGTAAGGCTAATTACGCCGTGGATGCGTATTTTCGGGAGGCTCTGCGCGTATCCGAGCCCAAGGCGCCCAAGGTACAGGTAAATAAGTGTAAAGAGCTAAGTACCTGCTCGACCGGTGGAGGTTCGAAGTTACTTTTAATAGCTGTAGCTACTTTTATCAGCGCATTTGTGTTGTTGTATCGCATCTATTAGCTCTTTATACTCATATCTATGTATATTAAATATAAGTACATATCTACACTATTATTTCGTAATTATACAATGAAACTATAATTTTTTTTTGCGCTTCATATTTCAAAAATGAAATGTAGGTACACTGTTTCTTGCTTCAAGTGTCTTGAATATGTTGTCGTTGTATTCTTGTTACATTTGTGTTTTTGTTATGAACACTTTTGTATATTATGTATTACATTTTATATTTTGCTCGAATTCATTCCTAATTTGATTATTGGTGTTATGCGTAGTGTAATAATGCACGCGATATACTGTCCGCATCTAGAAAATGTGGTGTGCTGTATGTAGTAAAAAATATATGGATATTGTTCGGAGTAATCTTAAATTTATTGTAATTCACAGGCTCCCAGACCACCAAAGCAGCCAATCGTTCAAGACTTCCAATTTTTCCCGCCAAGGCTCTTCGAATTATTGGACCAGGAAATATATCACTATCGGAAAACACTTGGGTAGGTGTAACCAGAAATTTGATTGTAATTATTCATAACAGCAATACAGATACTTTGAATGAAAGCAAATAGTTACTTAAAAGATTCCAGAGAGACCAATTCTTTATGTGCTGCTGTTTAGTTAAGTATAAAATATGGGGTTATTTCTACTAATAAAGGCATAAGTAATTTTTACCTGCCAGTACCTGCCTTACCTGGTGATTTATAATTAAATCTATAATATTAAAACAGATACAAAGTACCGCGTAATCCCGAGCTGGGCCCGGACGCTGCGAAGATTCAAAGGGAAGAGCAACGTAAGATCGACGACGCCGAGTCTCTCACCGAGGAGGAGGTTCAGGAGAAGGAACAACTATTAACGCAAGGTACAGTATTTAAAACCTTATTTCGTTGATATCTCTAGTGATAAAATATGTCTAAATAATAAGTTACAGTTGTTAACTGTTTAGTAGTGTAAAATGCTTGCCTTTTGCATTACTAAAAAATAATTTTCTCACATGTTCATAACACCAGTGATAGGGTAATGATTTATAATTCAATCTTCCAATCCGGCAGTCCTGGATTTAATTTCTGGCGCGACATCTTTTTACAGAAAATAATGGTGTTTTGAAATCAGATATCACTTGTTCTGATAGTGAAGGAAGACCTTTTAGGAAATTTGCACATGCTGGGGCCATGTTGGTGAAGTCTACCAATTCACGTTTGGTCAGCATGGCAGCCTTATATATTTATATTTCTCGTTCTGAGATTAGAGTTAAACAACAATGGAACGATTTAAAGAGTCGATGGTGATGATGAGATATGATTAAAAAATGCATATCTGTGGTATTACAGGTTTCACAAATTGGACAAAGCGAGATTTTAATCAATTCATCAAAGCGAATGAGAAGTATGGCAGAGATGACATCGAAAATATAGCTAAGGATGTTGAAGGGAAAACTCCAGATGAGGTTTGTTGAACCAGTACTTGTAATAAGTAAAATAAAAAGTGCATATTAAAATTTTGTATTATTTATAGGTTATGGAGTATTCTGCAGTGTTCTGGGAGAGATGCCACGAATTACAAGATATTGACAGAATCATGGGGCAGATTGAAAGGGGTGAGGCGAAAATTCAGAGGAGAGCTTCGATTAAAAAAGCCTTAGACGCTAAAATGGCGCGGTATAGAGCGCCGTTCCACCAGCTGAGAATCTCGTATGGTACAAATAAAGGAAAGAATTACGTAGAAGAGGAAGACAGGTACAAATCATTTGAAATTGTTCTTTTTAATTAAAGATTGTTCGTCAAATAGGATTGAAGCCATGCTAAGATGTACCCGTTATTAAGATTCATGTTTCTGCAATCTTGTTTCAAACTGAATGTTACCGTACTATTAGTTATTTATATTTGCCACTTTTTGGACTTGAAAAACAAATGGATATTTGTATGATATAGTGATTAACTGTTGTAGATTCTTAGTGTGCATGTTACACAAGTTGGGTTTCGACAAAGAAAACGTATACGAGGAGCTGCGCGCGGCCGTGCACGCGGCGCCGCAGTTCCGCTTCGACTGGTTCCTCAAGTCGCGCACCGCCGTTGAGCTGCAGCGCAGGTACCGCCGCGGGCCGTTCTATGTTTTACTACTATTTTAGTTTTGCGACTACATTCATAAAACCATTATTTTAGGTGTAACACTCTCATCACGTTAATCGAACGAGAAAATCAGGAGTTGGAGGAAAAAGAAAGAGCTGAAAAGAAAAAGAAAAGCGGGAATGTCAATCAAAACACCCCCGGTGGCAACGCGACCGGTAAAGGCGCCGCGGGCGGCAAGCGCAAGATCGACAACGCGCCAGACAGTGCTCAGAAAAACAAGAAAAAGAAAAAATAATCGTATGTGATAGAAATTCTTATGAAGCTACGGTGGACTAATTAAAAAGCAGTGATTTGTCATTTTTTGTCAAGTTTGTTAGGTATTATTTTTATAATTCAACTTTACCTCAATATTATGTATCGATTTTGTGAATTAGAATTGGTCAGTGAATAAACATTCCCCCTTAATGCGCCCGATCATTAAATTAGGTTTGATAAAGTGATTTTTAATAATAAACAAGTGAACATTACTAGTTTTCCTTATTGTGTGCCCTTAAAATTTATTTTAGCAAAGCTATAACGAGATATCGAGTTGTTAATGGGAGCAAGTAGCCAATATATTTATGTTAACACATTAATATTTGAGTATTTCACAGGATATTACTAGTAAACACAAGAATACTCATGAAAACTAAATAAGTATTGAGACAGGTTTTGTACATATTCTTTATTCACACGAGACCAGGTTATGTGCATTGAACAGATACTAATTAATGTAAAGTATTCTAGTATCTAATTAGAACTATTAACTTTTATTTGAATATTTGGAGGGGGATAAATGTGAGAGCGTGGCTATTAAATAGTAATGGTCTTTCAATTTGATATTTAAACAACTAGTGCATTCTTCCGTCTGGAACACGTGCAAATTTTTAAGAATCTACAGGTAATCCTCCACTTACTGCGGCAGTTCCCACTATGAGCCAAAGGCCACGGCTACTGAAACTGCGTTTTGGGGTTCTCTTATTGCGCATTATTATGATGTCTGTGTATATAAATGAATAATCGAACCGTTTATTATAAAAACGAAAACTACATACCTATATTACGCAGATACGCAAATCACAGTTGTAATTCAATTTAGTAAAATATGAAAAGAGCATATTTTTTCATTTATAGTTCGCTTACACAAAGTACGCCATTTATATACGTTGGCGGTCCAATTATGAAAAGAAAAATATGCAATGAAATATTCTACTTACAACTCAAACCGCGAAAAAATCAACGCGGTATGTGGGGGATTACTTCACTTATTTATAAGGTACACATACTTTAATCGATAAAATCTTACAATAAATCTTAACACTATATTTTTACTCGAAGTAAATTTTACATACGTAAGGTCCGTTTAAAACCTGTTCAAGTCACTCCATTAAATACTTAGGTTTTTAATTTGATTTGATTAATTTCTAATTTTTTAAAGTCAACTTTGTGTTCTAGAATGTTATTAAAGTATGCTACAGAAAATAATGCTATAATTTTTGTACAACAATCTATAATTCAATTTGTCTATTTTTAGTAAACATTGAACAAAATAATACTCAAGATACTGAAAACATCACTTCTAACTGGTACTTAACTGGACCTTATGTATGTCTTAATATGCTAATAGCTAAAACCCTACTCTGCTAACCCTTCATACAAGCTTAATATATATATGCTACCAAGGTTAAAGAAGTGTAGTATTATATAATTATATTCCAACATCAATGTAAAAACACACACTAAAGTGAGTTTTACTTAGTTAATTCAAATGTGTCATATGTGTGTACAACATACAATGTAAAATTATATGCAATACAAGAGAATTCTTGTTAGTTTAGATCGCTTCACAAACAAACTTTAATGAATTGAAATAATCTTGCAATCTCAATTTAATTTCCATCGCTGCATCTTAGTTAAGCTAGTATCGTTTCTAATATAACTGAAATATGAAGTTAAAAACATGTATACACTCCGATTACATATTTTTACATTTTATGAAATTTTGGCACTTGCCTAAATATTTGCTAAAATATAACAAATTATTAGCGACAATGATTAATAATACGAAAATTAATGACGTATAATGATTATAAAATATTTATAGAATAAAATAGTGTCCCGATACAATATATTCCTTTTATAAAATTATGTTCTCATTTATATTTATCCAAACAATAATTCATTCATTTTCTGATAGAAAACACTGTTGGTAATGTTTGTATCACTAATTCAGCACTGCACTCAGTCCGGGAACAGTAAGCCCTGTGGCTGTGGCGTAGGGCTAGAAATGCACACGGTGTCCCCCGATCAGGAAGAGTTTCCGTTCTCTCCGTTGTCCTGGAAGTTGTTGGGATTGACCGAAAAGGGCGCACCCAGCCCGTACAGGTGCCCGCTCGAACTTTCGATGTTGTCGTCAAAGAATATCTGAATAAATATTAAAGAACATATAGTATATATCCAGGTCTGTTGTTACACATTCTGTTTATTTGAGTATCCAAATTACCATTAGGTAAAATGTAAGATAAACATGGTGTGATAATAGACATTACAATTATCATGAAACAAACAAATGATAAAGTCCCGCTCTTTTTAAGTTTACATACTGACATTGTCGGCTATGAAACAATACCATACCTCCTTAATCTTAAAGAACGCCATTCCAGTGAGGTGTGAATCAGAGCCAGCCTGATGTTGCGGTCCCACTCGTCGCAGTTCTAATTGGTCAGCTACTTCTTGCAACCCACCTTTGAGATTCTTGCAAAGTTTCATTAAATACTGAAAATGAATTATGTAACGTTATTTAATATGCATCATTATAATATGAAATGCACTAACAGACATATTTGAGACAAATGGCACAATGGACATAATGTAACATGACTTGTTCTCTTAGAAGAACAGTGGTTTAAGAGTATTCCTCCAAAGGTGTTATTAGGAAAACATGTATTCTTTACTGGATTCTCTTCTATGTACTTCTGAATATGCTGGATTCTAATTTTTTGCCATGAATTACTGGAAACAAGCTTTATTTCAAACACCACCACAGCAGCCTGTTTAAGTCCAGTCCTATATACAGGTCACCCTTGAGGCATTTCTGTCTATAATCACCAGTGTGATTCCAGTAGTAGTAATAATTATACACTTTTATTGTAACAACAACAGGGTAGTAGAAGTATTTTGAGAACAAATTATGCTGGTAGAGACAAACTACATTCTTTTATTTAAATGTGTAAGAATACAATAAATAAAACAGATTAAAGAGAAAAAAACTTACTTTCACATCATAAACTGTTGGAAAATAGAGTCTGAGATTTTCAAAGAAATCATTTTCATCTGGAGGTAAGTTCTGATCGGTGAGCAGTTTGAGTAAATACCCAAAGTCATAGCCAGAGTGAAAACTTAACCATTTGATATTGTCCATGAGAACTAAGCCTGTAAGCATTAAATTTATTAATGACGAAGTGGTCTCACTAATGATATATTACAATTTAAGTTAAATAGCAATTTTAGTCACAATACACACAGCGTTAATGTGTATTATTAAAGTTCTGTGTATTCCGAAATATTTACTTATTTAAAAAAAATGAGAAAATTTTCATGATTGAAATATGACTATATATAAACATTACAGTAGAAGTAATGCAGAATCATAGACTGACTGCATTATAACTTATGTTTGAAATAGGTTTGACCTGATGACATCAGCAATTCAGCAAACTCTAATGGTTCTATTCCATCTTCTTCATGTTTCCTGAATTGTAGACCGGAGTTCTGAAGTAAGTCAATGGAATCTTGGGCATACATGTCTTCCCTGAAATAATTAAATATATAATGCTCAGACTGCACAATAAGATCTTATTTGTTTTTATTATAGAACTAGCTGTACCCGGCGCGCATTGCTACGCCAACATACAAATACATACCAATTTTCATAATAATCGGTATAGTAGTTTTTGAGTTCATCGATAACATACAGACAAACA
>DWDT01000752.1:0-18825 GCA_018245595.1 Microceris scylla
CAAGAAATATGCTTTGTTTTTTAACACTAATAATAACAAATTAGAAATGACTGCCTCGTTGGTCGAGTGTTTACAAGTGCGACTGCCGATCGGGAGGTCCTGGTTTCAAATCCCGGGCGGCGTACAATTGAACTTTTCAAATTTATAATTTCTAGTAGTAACTCGGGCTCTGGATCTGTGCCCGGTGTATAGAAATAGAGTTATCATCTATTCCGTGGGGCGTAAACGTAACTGGTGAATCACGGGAGTGCACCTATTACACTTCACTGCCTACCCCTTCGGGGATTACAGGCGTGATGTTATGTTGAATTTCCTAGTAGGCACCTCATAAGATATATTGATAAAGTTAGTTCGTATTTTATATTATTTGACACCATGGCTTCTCCATAAAGGTTAAGATTTGCATACAAATAAAAAGTCTGACTCGACAGAAGCGCCTTTGTCACCGAACTTTATACAAATCAAACTCAATCTTTTATCTCCCGTTTATATTCAATATATCTCTCGTAAATAAACGCATTGACATTCAATATTTATAAAGGAAAGGTTGCGTGGGTTAGATGTGGCCGCCGTCACACCGAAGCGTAACGCGGCTCGTTAACTTGACAGCTCGGTGATACGCTCGCGAGCGCGCGCGTTACAACTATCGTTTTACACTTGTTTTACGTCAAATTTATGACAGTTATAATTGTTTTAATGGGCCAACGTTAAAAAATTACCACGGACTTGTTATTTTGTTGTGTGAACTTTGTCTACCTTCATTCATATTCGAAAAAAATCTGACAAAACAAGAAAAGAAAAATCGAGAATTTTTACGTGTAGTATTCATTCGCAACGTTATTTTTAAATTTAATTTAATTACGTCACATGTAATTACGTAATATTTCGAGCTGAATAGAATGTTTAGCACCTTCAACCCTTCTTATTCTATGAAGATCTTCATCCAAAAGTGTAAAGATAAAAAGAGTTGATAGGGAATCATGGATGCTGTGAAAGCGGAGGTCCAGAGACGTCATTGTTGGTGTACGTGCAAATTATTCTGTTAATAAAATTCCTTATGCTTTCATATCTCACATTGTATCAAAATATTCAAAGATCATAATTATTAACTTTATATATTATTTTTGCTTATCAAATTAAATTGTATCCTTCGATAACTATAGTCTTTTAAAGTCTGGTAAAGTCTAGTCTACTAGTATAGTCTACTACTAGTAAAGTATAGTCTAGTAAAGTCTAGTCTAGTAAAGTTATTTTTACAATTTTTTTTTTTTTTTTCAACCCATTACAATTCCACTGCTGGAATTCGGGTTTCCTCTCATTTTGAGAGGGTGAAGGCCATAGTCTGCCACGTCATGTAAATCACAAATATCCAGCAAGCAAAAGGCAACAGCATGAATATCGCTGTATTGTGGAATAAAGTAAACATCGGCGTATATAACATTTGCATTGTAACAACTCGTAATTGTAATATCAGAAAAATTTTAATATTCGCGCTATATCCAAGTATAAAACTACTTGTTATTCATTAGCGGCCGGATGGCGAGCGCATTATGAATTTATAGCGGCGTGTCCTCGTCAGCGTTGAGTCTCCACACTTAATATTTATATTAGGTACATCGCGTTAACAAAAACTTCAATAAGCTAGCTGTTTAGGTTCAACGCACATAGGTAGTATTTCGAATAGAATTTTTTCCCAAGTCACAAGCGCGGTCACCGTGACATTTTTGACACTGAACTCGTTCGTTTGCCTTCGAAGAATTATGATAAGACAACCCACCTATATATTAGCTAAAAGTCTTATAATTACTTTCACTTTTAAAGATTTTATCGCCGCATTTGGCGCTGCGGGCGCTCCACTGTGTGCGTTTCGCTCGGCGGCTATACATTTGTTTTTTATTGCGCGATTTATTTGCGCGTGTCGCCGACAGGTGGCGTCGCCGCGCCGCGCTCCAATGAACAACACTGAATCGGCCTTTAGTTAATTTATCAGTTGTTTAGACGCGGCTGTGCGTTTTAAAATAACACATTCCGATATTTTCAAATGGAATATGTAAATTAAATAAATTTATCGTACTATTTATTATCTCATTTAACCTTTAACAATTAATTGGTCATTTGAGTTTATATCTATAGATATATTTGATGTCAATACGTTGAAATTCATTTTAATATTAATTTATTTAAATTCATTGATATCAAACGTCAACAGTTTATCATCTAAATGTATAATGCAACGTTTGACTCGTTAAGTATGTAAATATTGTAAAATTTTTATATAAAAAAGGAGTAAACAAGCATAGGTCTTGTATTCGATTATCAAACTTGTAAATAATTTGCCAATCGAGAAAAAATAATTATTAATATAACATAATATTTCCCACCATAACACATGTGATTAATATTCAATAACATTAATAATCCTCACGGTTATTCGGAATATAGATAATATTATTCAAAAGTAACAACTCAATTATAGCATCGTTGAGCCTAGACCTATGTAATATCAAACATAAGCGAAGAAAAAAATTAAAAAAAAATATCCGAAAAACAAAATAGACAAGGATATCTTCTTTAATTCGTTCCCAATGTTCCCCACGATTGCAATGGCTCTTACAACGTTTGGTAGTCGCGCGGCCGAGTGCGGTGCGGATACGAGCCAATTAGGTTGGCGTTTCGTTTTAATACACTCAATACATTCCTAAGATGGTACATGCGACATGCGAACGTCTTACGACTTGGAGATGTGAAGTAGGCATTGCGAATATTACCCATGTTCGATTGTGGATTTATGTAATTATCTATTATTAATTTATCTTCATGAAAGATCCCTTACCCTTACGGGTAGGTAGGGGGCACCGAGTGCCAAGATAATATATCTGTCCTTGCTCTAAGACTTGAGGTGCTTGCTCGATAACATACGTTCAGGCCGATGACAATGATTACGATAAGGACGAAAGTCGAAGATATTGATAGTTAAATTAATATCCATATAATGTATAAAGGATACACGATGAATGCTAATTTTTAATCATTGCAAAATGTCATGAAATGAACATAGAAATCTGCGCAATCTAAATTTTACATAAAGCTATTTTTCATTAAGCATTTCAATATACAACAGCTGAATCGTGTTCAGTCAATGTACTGGGGCCGACACGACGCCTTATCACACGCCCGACGCGGCCTTGGCGCCGTTCAAAAGCGCGTTTCGTTATCACTTATCACAACTAGCCGTTTATAATAACAATAATAATTGCGGCAATAATAATACAACAAATCGCCGGGCGCAATGAAACTGTCCGCGCCGCCATTACACACCCCCCCGGCAACATTGCAAAACTGTTATCGAAATTACAATTGCGACAATACAACGGTATAAATAATTGCAAAATAATAGATACAAATACATAATTGCATACCTAAACAATTCAATATAGACACGTCCGACAGTAATGATAGAAGTATGTTTTAAACTAAATAGTTCCCTAGTTTCGAATCTTAAATAAAATTTCGAAAAGATAATGAGTAGTTCCGAGAGCAGTCGGTCAATTTGTGGTCTAAAATGACATATTTGAATGTTATAATAGTTGACTTACCGGGTTTTGTGATGGGCGCTTTGAAGTCGTTGTTGGCCAGTTGGGGGTTCTCTTGTACCTTTAATGGAATATCGATAAGATAAAAAACTATCGATAAATCTTGATCGAATTCCTTCGGGGAGTATTCATAATTAATCGATACTAATCGGCCGAACGCGTTATAATCGAATTCAATTAGCAATGGCTCCCTCGAATCTAGTCCAATATTTAAAGAAGCGACTCGTATAATTTGCATTTATCTTGAAATCAGTATTACAATCGTATTTATAATTAATCATAATCGACCTGAAGCAGATTGGTCCGACCACTTATCAAAGTGATAATTGTGTTTATGAAGAAAAGCCTAACTCGACGCCCTACATTTAGCATACATTAAAAGTTTTATTGCTTTATTTAATGATGTGTAATCATAGTTCTAATACTTTAGTATAACAACTTCAATAGCCTTAAGTCAAAACATTTTAAATAAAATCACTATAAAGTAATAACAGAAAGGTTATTACAGGATAATTGAAGTTTTCATACAATAAAATTAGTGACATGAATGTTTTAATTGGAAAGAGCTTGCTTGGTCGAGAATAAATATGGTGACTCTCTTATTATTAATTGGAATGGAATACAAATCAATATACATTGAATACGATAGTAGATCATACTGAATAAATTATAATATGAAGATGTTCAGGCTCACCTTGTTGGTGTAAGGGTTGAAGATGAACTTATTCTCCAGCTCCTTCCGAGGCGTCGCCGCTATCCCCGACAGTGGGGTCGGAAGCGATTTCATCTCCTACGAAAAAACGTATCTTTGTAATACGAAAGCGTTGTAAGGCTGATATAATATAATAAAAAATATTATGTTAATTTAAATAATAAGGACGGTGATCGAAATAGAAAGAAATAATAAAATGGTTCAAAGTTGAACCTTCATATGTAAAGTTTTCTTAAGTTTAATTTGATTAATCGGTTCATCATCATCATCATGACCATTAACCCTTTCATCGTTCCGCTATTGTTCACGATGTGTCTACAGAACCGTGGTGGGTGACCGGGTTAAAACAGTGGTCTGCCACGCTGGCCAATTGCGGATATGGAGTTTTTTTCTATTACTTACTCAGCGAATACTGATGAGGGTAACAATTTTATGATTAGTCATAAAAGTCATAACATTCTTGTAACATTTAATAACGGGGTGCGTACAGAAGAGTAAGGCAAAAAATAAATGTAATTTCAACAATTCGTAGGCAGCCTTACGAATATATTAAAAATGTATGAGTGCTGTATGATATAGCGAATATAATAAATATTAAAATATTCAAGGTACCTTAAGTATGCTTTCTATTGGCGGCTGGCTGCTGTCGATGTTGTGCTGGGAACAAAAGTAACACTAAGTTAGTCAATATAGACTTATTTTATATAAAGAGGGTATCTAAAGAAAATATAGTACAGTCACAAATTGTACGTTTCGTCCGCAGACGTCTGCGAGCATCCTCGTATAGAACTAGAGGAATAGGACTGTCTGCGTCAGTTAGCATTAATTGTTATGAAGACCAACAGCTAGTATTAAATAGTATCAGGGCAGTTAGTAAATGGTAGCGTCTGTCCTATTCGAAGTTGGTCACAAACGCGTTGCTACTCCTGAGGACTGTGATGACGTAAAATTTACAGTTGGACCTACATCACCCCCCATGAGATCGAAGCAGTGACCATAATTGCAGCACAGCAGATATGTACAATCACAGCCTTCAGACCAAAACACAAGTTGTTTTAACAAAATTTGCTCAACAGTGAGATAGACAAATTAGGTACAGAAATCACAGTGTTGTAACAAAGCAAAAAACGAATATGAAATTCGCAGGGAACCGATAAAAAACTATTTTTAGTGTGAGTACATATCATGCGTACGCATGAAAATGTCGTAAACGGGAGATAATATTGAATTGTGAACAATTTACAACCAACGATGATATGAGACTTTACGACTGTAGCTGTAAAGTTGGTTAGTGTCAATACGGGTAAGCAATGCGAAATATACAGAAGTACAGAATAAATAAGCTTAAAAACTAAAACCAGACTCTACAAGTCGCGCTGAAAAGTAAGACAAGAAAAACTCATGCGTAATATTTTTATCTACAAACTATTAAATATTTATCATTTAATAATAATAATTTTATCTACCTATTATTAAATGAACATTTTGATTAAATGGAGAAATACAGTGATGTTCAGAAATTGTGACATGCGAAATTATTTCAAAATAATGTCATTTGCATAGCTGAATGTTAAAAATTTTTAATTCCAGTGGTCATCGCAGTCCATGGACATCTGTTACTGCCGATGTCAGACAGAACCCAATTACAAAGCTATGTGAACAACAAAATTCTCATTGTTCACTTCGAAGTGAGAGTTTGAAATTGACTACGTGGTTGAAGACAAAATGCTTTAATTGGTTTTTGAATGGATGTATACCCTTTGTACATGTTACTCATATATTTAAACATATATCATGTACACCAGATACATACAGATAAACGTATATACATAGCTGCATCATTGAGCTGTTATCTGCACTTAGGCAGCCAGATAGCGAGATGGAGCGACATCGTCATTATTAATTCACACACGGCGAACAGATCAGCACGAGATTAATCCAGCCCGTTGACTAATTAATACGGACTAAGGACTAATCATTGCTCTCCGGGCGAGCGGCGTGCTCGCGCGTAACTACGTATCTCCTGCCCTATTTGTTATGTGTTTCAAGTGTTATATAGCATCGGATTATGGTATTCCATAACAGTACCCAGGATAGATAGAATGGGAACTCGGTGATCTGTGTGTGTACTCTATGCCGTAAAGGACCTGGTGTTATGTTATAATAAAACATACCTACATAGTTTATACTATCAGAAGAAACGCTCACAACACCTCATATTATCCCAACTGATTAAATGCATTCCTTTAGCTAGGAATGAAATTCACTAAAAAAATATCTTTAGTTTATTCGCGTGATAACTTCAATAGTACCTGTACAGTCTTTAATCCTTTACTGTGAAATTCTTTTTTAAATCGGTAACAGGTGGATTTAAAAAAGAATTTCGAGTAGCTCATGTCCTTTCCCAATATTCAATCTATTTCTATGCCAAAATGTATTGAAATCTATTCAGCAATTGTGATATGAAAACGTAACCAATACACACGAGTTCGGCGAGCTTACGCGACAAGGTATGAAATGTTCCAAATTAGTATACGAACCGAATAAATCAGTTATATTTATAGAGAGTATGGCGACTGCCGAATAAATCAAATCCATAACAAAGATGAGACAGTACAGATAAAAACAAAGTTGTTTTAGGGTTGACAGAACGATCTGTCCGAGGTATGTATGCGGAAACAATAAGAACAAAGAAACAAACAAACAAACATACCTGTCCCTGATAACCGTTGGGTATCCGCAGGGGGGGCAGTCGGTGTGCGGCCGCCGCGCCCGTCGCGTTGAGACCCTCGCCCTGTCAACAAAACAAACCAATATGTTAGATTGACGACAGCGTTGTCTTTCTGCTTGTAGGTACGCGGAGAATACATACCCATACATACGTGAGCAATATTGCATCTGTAAGTCATACTGACCGATGGGAGATATACCAATCACTTAAACCGGCATGTATGTATGTAGAGACTAATGAAAGTACAAGAAGCACATCAGTTCTGTAAGGATAAAGATATTTAGCTTTCGGTGTTATTTGCCTACCCGGTAATGGAGCTCACGTGAGGATCGAAATAAAATAATAAAAGTAATATGACGGTCCGTCGTCCTCGTATGTATACAAAAAGTCATTTATCATATTCCAGTATCCTACTCAAGAATGACAAAGTGCGTTTACAATTTTGTCGCTCCGGTGTTTTTTATTTCTATTGTAATCAATTGGTGTTCGTATGGACGTCTATGGAAATTATTTAAAATAAATATTCGTATAATTAAATGCTGGCGTATTTATTTCATTTCATAGTAGAATTTCGAGTCATAAATTATAACATAAAAAAAATTACCAGTATGCTATAAATGCGCTTTAAAAGTAATATTTGCTCTCTACGTTTAGAGATAGTCATGAGTTAGGAGAATCTTCTGCTCATCTCACATCGCTTTGCTATTTATTTTTATACTCCCTCAGAATAACGATTAACTTGAAATACGCGATTGAATTAAAGATATGTGCATACATTAACAATTGAAATAAGTTAGAGGTGATTACTGATAAGAAAGGATAATACCTATATAAGAAAACAATGTTTTTTTTTTAAATTTCGATCTTTTCCTAAACCGAAGATCAGTTTTATCAAAAATTGAATAATCGTATATTCAGCAGACGATAATATAAACATACACTGCAAAAAAGAGTGATATCGTCTAGTTAGATCACACTTTATGTACACCGTTATGTGGAATAGCAAATCGCTTGAAGGGTGGCGCTCGCGAGTCGTCCTTGAAGAGAGGGTGGTATGAAAAACCTGAAGGGGCACCTTGACAGATACAAAAACAAATATGCGTTTTGATATTACCTGGTATTCATTGGTATTATTGAATTTTTGTCTAGACATTACATAAAATTGTTATTCAATTCAGCTAGGTATATTGTTGTAGGTTAGCAAACAACATATTATATGTTATTAAACTTTATAGTTATGTACGTTTCATAGAAGGTCTTTTACTACAAAAAGTTCTAATAACGATGATGACAATTGTAACTGGCTTGTGATGATAACAATTATAACTATTGTTTTTGACACCATAGAAACAAACATGGAATTCCATGTCAGCGCGTTGATTCCATAGCTCCATCGCTACATAAGTGGCCAACTAAAAGACGGTAGCGTAGCGTAACTTTATGGACTATTTTGGATGTGCCTACGCCACAAAACTATGAGCGTATTCAGAGAAAATGTATCCTATCGTTCACATGTATAGTAAAACTGAAACAATATATGTATATCTGTAAAGATATATATACACACCTAAACAATTTAAACGGAAAACGACAAATCCAAAAGACAACACCATTTATGGCAGCACTTTTTAGAGAATGTCTAACACCGCCAACAGTAAATTGCAATACAATTGCGTACTATAGTGAATAAGCGTACCAGTTCATGAAGTATTACTAACGAAATAAGAAGTCATCTTAAAGCACTTCTTTTATTTTCCGTGCTCGCGGTTTCGAGGCAAGGAGATAGCCCGACACAACTAGTTTGAGACTTACTGCACTCACTTCACATAACTTCTAACTATCTATCGTACATTTATTCTTACTTTCGTATATTTTAAATTGTACAACTAGCCCGTTTAAATTGCATTTATAATTTTAATCGTATCAATGTTTAAATAAACGACACATTCATTAGGTGCGTAACAATTAGGCTTTTAGTATTAAGCCGATGTTGATTACAAAAATTAAACTGAGTCGAGTTTTACGTGTGTACAGATTGATATATAGAAATATTATGAACCTGTCCGAATGAATCGAAGTGACGCAATTTAATAAAACAAAATGTATAAACTAAAACCGATAAACATGAAAATACACGAGAGTGTGTAGCAACCCTGAAGCGTATCTATTTTTACCGCTCAGCAACAGTACCTAACGCTTTCCGTTCCGGAAGCGTGCCATCTACATACACCTATATACCTATATGCAAAGAATTTATACACGAGACGTATATACTGCTCTTAACAGTTTAATTCCTTGGAATAGCCACAGCGACATTAGCGACTCGTGTTGAATAAAGGTCGGTTATATACAAACAGACGAATATTAAATGTATACCACTTCAATGTAATGACTACGTTTGTAAAGTTTAGTAACTAAAACGTTAGTCCTTTGTAATACATGCACGTATGTACATTTTATAATAGATAAGTGAAGCAGGGAATTCTCAGTTAACACCAAATGTACATACATATAATATAAGGCGTACAGCACTGACTGCAAAATAACTTTACCCTTACAGATTTAGACGCAAACGTAACGGGTGAAACGTGAAAGTGTACTTCACTCTTCTGCCTACCTCTTCGGGGATTATTATACCAGCGCTTATCATACCCGTAATTATTATACCAGGTAAATAATTATTATACCAGCGTACCTTATTGTAAACATAGGAGCGATGGTGGACGCGGCCGTTGGTGGCGTGCGGCGCGTGCGCAGGTTTCTTGAACTCGCTCTCGCGCCGGGACGGGTGGCCTGCGGGCAAACAAGGGCATTTAGAACTTTTGTATTAGGCACTACAGTTGAAATGTCTATTTCTTTTTCTTTGACATTCGCAACCTCATTTCGAAAATCGTTAACAATTCAACGACATACATTCGCACTATAGGCATTTATCTATTGTTGAGTTTTGCTTTCATAAAAAAAGTTGTAAAAAAAAGAGAGATTATTAACTCGATATGAAAATATATCTGAAATTTTTAAAAATAATTTCCATTGCTTATAAATGCGTACACAGAGAGAGAGATCATAATAACAAATGCCTGGTGAAAAAATCTTTTAAGTTGAGACTGTCTTACAATAGAGCAAGATATTACCCGAGACAAGTTATAAGAAGGCCAATAAGAATTATTTTTACATATCAGCAGGGTTTCTTATATTTAAAGTGATGCTTATCGTACTAAAAATCCAAGGACCCATCTTCAAATTAATTGCATATAGGTAGGTGCTTCTTGCACTGAAGAACATATGGTACGTAAACACAGAAACATAAATTCTACCAGACGTAAAACAGTAGGACATAAGAACTATAAATTATGGATTATTATGTAACATATATGGGCTGTGGTCACCATTAAACTGGAGCAAGGGACATCCGTTGACAACGACTCTGCAACGCCCGCATGTCTTTCTTTATGGTGTTTTGTTTTTAAAACTCCATTTACTGAGACAAAAAATTTACGAGTAACAGAAATCATAAGCGCATCATATTTGACATGGAACTACACATTAAATATTCCAAGCGATGCACCTTATATATAGCAATAGATAGGCAATTAGCAACATCGATTCACTCATCGACACTACAGCGAATGAATCGATTATAATATCGAGAGGGTGTTCGATATCGATTGCGTCGATATTCGTAGGCGATTTCGTGCAACGAATATATTTTTAAAATTGAAACAATGTCGAGCCGCTCCGTCCGGCGGTTGACTGCGTTCGCGTTACGTTTCATTGAATCCAGTTTTCCAATACACGTATAAAAAATTCTGTTTTCCATGCTCGTGTCAATTTAAAATTCAACGTAGGTACGATTTTATAGCCGTTCGGTCTTACTTTTGTATCCCCCCCTCACCCCCTTCACTCACCCCCTTTAATTTCATCTTTAACATTAATATACATATGTATATTACATTATGTAGTCATTGCTCGTATTGTTATTATTGCATAAGCTGAATAATGCAAGAAAGGCAAATCAGATTTCGACAACACCGTCCGTCTAGTAAAACAGGTAAATTCAAAAGATTATAAACAAAGAAAAAAAAAGTAGAAAAGATAATGCACAAGTTAACATCTAATCTAGACTAGATCGTATACCTACTTTTGTAGGACGATAGACTTTGACTAACATAAAACTAACATAAAAAAATTCCTACATAAAAATGTGGTCAGTCACAAAGACGTCGAGTATCACTATGACGTCAATTATTATTTATCAATGAATAGACCACTTCACAGCTTTTAAACTGAAACACAGCAGTTCACCCAACACTATATATCCAGCAATCCCCCACCTGCTGCATCTCATAATAAGCGAATCCCCATCTGAGTAGAGTTTAAACGTATAAGATTATAATGATATCGACGTTGTCAAACATAAAAATTGATAAGCACCGTTCTAAGTAGTTTCACCGGAGGCACGGGTTAACAAAAGAAAGCGTAGGGGTAGCTGAGACCGCCGCGCAGGACAGGAGGGGGAGATGGAGTGAGGGGGGGGGGGAGTTGATTCCCTGGATTAATAATAAGGATAAAGATTGGCGGGCAAACTGCCGCCGACGGGCGACCTGAAACGTGTACATGGGTAAGTGATAATATACGTGGCTCTTTATCAATGGAGTGCTTCGAATGCGATGCTTTTGTTAAGCTGCTTGTGTTAGATAAAGGATCAATGGTTTTTCTTTCGTTTACACCCACGGCTTTCCGATTCTTAAGTAAAAGTGGAAGAAGTAGATTGAGACTGTGTTATAGTAAGTACAAGGCTGACAAAGTAAGTACATAGAAGTATTTATGTGGTCCATTTTTTTACATTTGCGTGTTTTGTGTTCATAACACAAGTATTTGTCTCGAATGAGTACCGAATCGACGACCCCCGAAACGGTGGTTACGTTCACAAAGCACTGAACCAACGGAACACTCAGGATAAATTAAAATAAGACTAAGAAAAAAACACGTGCTCTGCGTAAAAATAAGGAACATTGTAATGTGTTGTTATGCTGACGTTACACGGTAAACTGATTTCTGTGATAAGGAATAAAAGGTTGGGTTACATGCCGTTGGATGCCGCTAGGGGAACGTTTACAGTCATGGAATGGGATATTATTATTGTAAGGAATTTGATATGGAATACAAATAAGGGAAAAAAAATTTATGTGCCCCAATAATCACAACGAACACTTGAAGATTTTTATTCTTACATCACCCAATATTGCTGTTTGAAAATTAACCCAATTATATAAATACACACATAGATGTAATGATTCCTATAAATACTAATCGTAATACATATATGTTCAAAATACATGAGTTAGTAACAGATTTTTAAAATTTTTATTCTTTGATTACTTATAAAAAAAGAAACCTTTTAAAAAACAACTCTTTTCTATTCAACAATCCGGCTTAAGTGTTTTTGAGAAAAAAACACAGAATGGTTGAAACAGATATACAACACAACAATTACGAGTAGACATCTATAGAGCCTCCGAGCATCCTCAAGCGGCATCGGAAAGGCATCTTGAAACGCCCTCATTGTAAAGGCGGTTATGCACTAGACAAGTTAAATGCGCAGTTGGGGAGTTCGCTACTTATATTAAATCTTTAGAGAAAAAAAAATTATTTGTAGCTTATAATAACTATTATTATGATTAAACGGTTTAGTACAAATGTGAAAAAATGTATCGAATTCAGTCAGAATTGATTTTATAAAGCGCGTTAATATATATAAAATATTAAGATAAGCTATTCAATATTGTAAACAAACTCCATAAAAAGAGCACAAAATTAGAGACTCAATAACAGAGACCAATGAATATAGAAAAACATGTCAGGTGTGTAACGATAGAAATATCAGGTACTTGGCACCCTTTACCTATCGCGTAAAGAATCTTGCGTGATGACTAAATAACAATATTAATACACGACTATTACTACACGACATCACGTTGACGAATATTGGAAAACAACGCGCTCACACGGAAAATATTAAGATTATTGTGGTACCCGGAAAAACGTTACGTTTGAAAGCGGCCTAACACCTCTCCATCCCCATCTCGGCGGGCGAGGGGCCGCGCGGAGCGTGGGGAATAAAGCTCTGGTTTATTGAGATTGCGAGCAGCACAAAGCAGTGCTAGATTGCGTCTGATGCACATGTGTACCTCCCACCCACCTACACACATACACTGAGACCTATGTATGTAGGTATATCTTAATGAAAACACGGCGTGTGTTTGCGATCGCGATATTATTTAAAAAAAATTTTACAAAACTCAAGTCGAAATATGAACGCCTGAAATTGTTGGTCTGTACAAAGAATGTACGTAGGTTTTTGTTAGTTTCGAAAACGTCCTATTAGCTAAAAGACCACGAGTAGTGATGGATTTAAATAAAATTATTTTAAATTATTTAAATAAAATTTTATTAATTTGTTTTAATTTTTAACAAAACACACAGAGAATCAATAATAATATCTAGTAGAAAATAAAAACACCATCACAAGTACACTATAAGAATGGATCTAGCAAAAACCCACGCATGTGCCAGAGATGTGACATGCGTCAGAGATACAACACAATGCATTACAATACAAAAAGTGTTTATATCCAACTCGAATCACTGATAGCATCGTTTGTAAACACAACGGTAATGCCCCGAGTTCCAAATCTTCCCACGGTCACGAAACCCAGTAGAGTCGCTGCCAAATCACTATCTTATACCCCAGAATTCCCACTGACCTGGAACAGTCCACGTTTGCAATGCTTTTCAATTGACTTTTTTAAATTGTTAACTTTCAAAAAGTAAATAGATTACGAAGTCTTAAAGATTAAGCTGTTCGATAATATCATAAGACTTTAAAACAAAATACCTATGTATGAGTCTATTTCACATGTAACAAACAACAAAACAGTTAGTCTAGCTAGCTATTATTACATTAGCAGTTAGCTATTATTACATTACGTAAACAAAACGTAAACTCTCGCGTAATATGTAACTTTGAAAACTCGATGGATGTAAGCAGATTGAAAACGTTCTCGAAGGTAACGGAGACGCACGCAGTGAACTAACCGGTGGTTTTCAATTACGTAGGTACTACTGTTACATGATGGAAACGGTCTAGCCTCAATCTATTTTAAAATATCATCATAAAGTTGATACCCAATCTATTTTAAATCATATCATGACCATCGTAGACACGATATGATATGTAGTAAGTGTATTCAATATACCGTGCAATTCGCCGACTTGAGATTGAACAATTCACTAATCCTATTACCGTGTGGATTCATGTAAGCGTCCGGCGTCTAGCTCATATGTCTGGTCTATATCTAAGATTAAGGAATTTTATGCGGGGATATGCCCTGTCCTAATGATTGGCAAATAAGAAAGTCTTTAGTTACATAAAGATATAGGTTATAGTGTCATACTTATTGACCTCCAACAGACTTTAGAATACCTTGTTTGGAATCTAATTTATGGTATACTGGTGTTTGTCTCTTTATATAGTAACCATAATTGGTTAGTAACCACAATAATAATCAAATAAACAATATTATTATTAATAAAACGCAAAATCACGCCTGTAATCCCCGAAGCGGTAGGAAGAGGAGTGAGCTACACTCCTACCTTTCACTAGTTAATTATTGATAATAATTACGAATAAAATTATAGTCAAAATAGAATTCTTATAACTATAGTTTATGCTTTATTTTCAATATGAATAAGAAAAACAGCAGAAGAAGCAGAAGATTTATTAGCAGAAGTTAGATTTATGACAGACTTGGCAACAAGTGCTATAACTGTACAGCAACTAGCTCTTGAAAAAACAATAGCCTACAAAAGAAAACTATACGCAACCTTCCATATTCGTATCCATCTCGGTAACCGACAGTTTTATAACCCATCGAATCCTTTATTATCTCCACTATAGAGTGACGTTTTCTTTGTGACTTTTGAGAGCTGAAGATACTCATATACATATTTATAGGCGTGTGAACGACGTGATTGAATAATGCGAAAGTGCTAAACATAAAAGCCTTTTATGTAGAGAAATATTATTACAACGAAAATGCCTTTGACGAAGAGACATTGTGGTTGTGTTTTCTTTGAACTCACCGAGCATATTATTTTTTCAATTCCAAAACCGTCTCATTCGTCTCTGATCGCTTTAAACCAGTTATTCACGCCGCATTGGACTCTATCATCGGCACCGGATTCACTCGTAACTCGACTCTACGATCGTAACAAAACAAATCTCTATCCACTCTACCACGCTTTCGGCTCTGGAAATCGATACTTAATCCCCTATTGAATTAAATTTAAATCTGATATAATACATATACCTACAGAATTGAATCGAATATCGAAAATAATTTGTGTTGCCATTTTTATTACAATGACAGACTATATTTTAGACATAAGCCCGAAACAAAAGCAAACGAGACTGACTGATTAATCATGAAACTGATGGCAGATATTTCATCAATGAATAGCGCAGTCAATTAAAATAATACTTAAATTGTATAACGGCAAAATCCAATTTATGAACTGATGGAAAATTATTGCAATCTATAAAATTTTTATTGTATAGAGAAAATTACTATCTTTTGTTGGATCACTGCAAATGGGAATTGAAGAGCTATGCAATATCAAACCAATTGAATAAACTGATAACAATATGTATTATCTCATCAAGCAAAGGAGTCAACACAGTAACAATTATAACAATGTAACATTGACGTAATACGACGTTATTACCGAAGCGATGCAATGTGCTACATAATATACGAACAAACTTATTTTTTTTAATTCGAGTTCAATTCACGGCCTTTCTAGATTCTAACTTGTAGAGAAACTTGATCTTTCACTAGCGCACAGTTAGAGCTCCACCTGTCACCATATATGTACATACGTACGATTGGATAAAGGCCGTCGTTATTACACACGAACATGTGACATCTGCGTACATTTGATACAGCCTCACCTGTGATTAAGACTATCGCTGCGGAACGTCAATAGAACACCCTCTCGGAGCGCGGCGTAGACGATAATAAATTTCATATCTGTATTCTATCGCCGAATTGAATCGGCGATAGAAGGCGTGAATAAGGACGTGTCGCTCCCGCATTAAGGGTGGAATATAAAGTGTGAACGTTTTTAGGTCGGCGCGAGGGGGGAGGGGTGGGGGGGTTAAGTTGTGACTTTCTGGTGGGATAGCTTTATCGCCTGTTGAGCTGGTACCTACAAGAATTATTTCACCGAGACGATATTAATTTCATCCTTTTTCGTTCTAGTTTTTTTGATATTGATTCGAAATTTATTGGTGATTATTGATATTACTACTAGTTCTACTTTGTTGAATACTTAAGAAAGTCTCATTCGATTTCTATTCAATTAGAGAATATAGCGCAAGTATCATCGGGAAACATGTTAAACAATTAAAATCATACAACATGATCTAAGCAATCATAACAAGAAAGAAAAACTGTGCATGAAATATGTAGTTTTAAACTACCTCTTATATGTTACGTACATAATATAGACTCAAAATAATAAAGTTTGGAATTTAAAAGTATTGAGACTTCTTTTGATGTAATTCGATGTGGCGATAATTTCTATCCGGATATAAGGCACCTTTTTAGGCGGCAAATTCCTTCACTTATACAAAAGATCGCCTAAAACCTAGTCTACAACATGGGTACATTCATATATATTTTTATGAATTATTGTTTAACTCTTCTCCACGAACGACTACGGCATGACTCTACGTTCATTCATACATTGATCCAAAATTGTAAGACGAGACACATGTCTAATAATAAACAATACGATACGTCACAACCGCGTCACACATTAGGCACTATGTCACTAAAATAATTGGAGTATCAGATGTGAATGGGGCCAATCGTAAGACAAAGAGGGCCAATGACCGGCTATGTCAGAGGTGGTCAAACTATAGCCCAATCTGTAAAAGGAGACGCATTAGTGGTAACTAAATATGTACATATAATACGTCACAAGCCGTATCTACTTCTGACGTGTTACTTTGTCACTGATTAGAGTATCATATGAACGAGAACAATCGTAAGATGAAATGGGTCAGTGACCGTCAGAGGTGATCAAACTATTGCCGCGAGGTGAATCGTCTACGTCAGAGGTCCTCAAACTATTGCCGGTCATTATTATTTTTAATGGTGGCACGACCGAACCAATAGCTTCACTTCTTCACAGGTGTGCATGGACACCTGCAGTGTTTGCAAATTAGTAGCAATAAAATTCACTTGCCTAGTTATCCATAGGCTTTAATTCATTTCCTTATATTATCTTACTTTGATAGCGTAAGTAATAGTGACGTAAAGAAAAGACGCAAGTGACATGAAACGTTATTAAAAAAAAAAAAAATGATAAAGTTCCTCTTTCAAAACTTTTTGTTATTGTTACAATTTTAATTGTTTCTACTGTGATCAATAATGGTGCAATTAAAGTATTTCATTGAAAATTAAAACCGAGAAATTATACAAATAATGAAATCTCTTTGCAAGATTATTATAACTACTGGAATTTTAAATACATCTACGACGTCTGTCTGTTATAATTATTTAAGAACTTAAAACATTTTAGACAGCTTCACTGTTAACTATCTTTAGTGACAACTTCTCGATATTTCAAGTTTAATAGACTTAACATCATATGTTATAATGATAAGGGGGATATCTTATTAAAATGATAATAAACTTAAACTTTAGATAAAAAAAATTATTATCACGCCACTAATAACACAACAATCACATAACATAACACACTTGAAGGACAAGTTCAGATTGTAAAAAGAAAAACCTATCAAACGATCTACATCGCAGTCATTACGATTCGATTCCGCAACCCTTCGATAACGACTCAAGGGTAAAAAACAAAACGGAAGAGCTGGAGGGGCGAGGGGTGGGCAATGATCACGCTGGCCAACGACGCGCTGCACCTGCGGCCGTTGACACGTGCGCACGCTCAACTTAAGCTGCGTTCACATGGCGAAAAAATGAGACAGGTCTGTAAATACATCGTCATCATGAAACCTTTTTTTGTTACTGTTTACTCTTACAGTGATTGCTACTTTTGTACGTTGGACAAGGTTCTTCTCTCGTAATGAGATAATGTAAGTCGACTGAAAAAACAGAACGGACATAAAAAAGGATATATTAACGAACATATAATTAATGTAAAATTGTAAACGTGGTTTAAAAACTTCACAAATAATATAATGTATATAGTACACCTTCGACCTTTTATTTAATTAAACGAAAACCGATTCGACAGATAATGAAAATGAACGAAAAACGATTATCAAAAGCCCACAATGAATAATTTAATCTGTATGCGAGATATCGCTCAACAATTTCCAGTTCAATAGCCCTTGTAATTTGTGCACATACCAACATATTTTTTATTCTTATGTATGTATAATATTTCATTTTAAATTTATTTCGCTCATGAGAGTCAATTTCATTTGTCTATAATATGTCATGTTCGACCTCGCCTGTCGCAATGATATCACATATGATAAATAATTTTACATTTAGAATACATTCTCGTGACCGTCACAAACATTTTTCTTTTGGGCGGGAAGCGAACCCAAAAACACTGGCTTAAGAGACAAGGTCGCTAGCCGCCGGACACATTTTTTTTTTGTTTTCACCCCATTACAATTCCACTGTTGGAATACGGGTCTCCTCTCATATTGAGAGGGTTAAGGCCATAGTCTGCCA
>DWDT01000753.1:0-18810 GCA_018245595.1 Microceris scylla
AAGACACCTAAAATACTGTTTCACAGCATCTGCACTTAAACTACACAAAGTAGCGAGTGGTTCCCCTCTACGTAGTTTGCACAATGCGCTGGAATGGGAGTGTGGAAGGGGTGCAATATATCCGGTTGCAATCTTACACCGACTTCCGCTCAAACGTATGTTCGGATTCGCATTTCAAGGAACCCGTTTTGAACTTTCTTTAGTGCGATTAAAAAAAAAACGTTTATTCGTTATACTTGTAATTACTGAAAGACCAAGACTTTCTTGATGAAATATGTAGGACACCTGAGCTATATCATCCGAGTCAAGTACCTATACTGGTCGAGTTATTCCGAAAAATGCGTATTTTAAGGTTTTTACCCATGAAATATTTTAACCAATTACCTAATGAAATAAATAGGAAAAGCGTATAAATCAGAATTACAGAAAATGAAAATTATCATACACCATTATTTATCCTTTTATACATAGTTCCACTGCAGGACAAAATGGATAGGGTTAAGATTGGCTTCAGTCTGCAAATTGACTAGAGTCAGTAAAGCGGGCCAAGTGCGGATTGATTGATTTCATACGCCTTTGCGAACTTCATTAGATATATAAATTATAAGAAAATATTCTCTATATCCAAAGTTACTTTATTATGATTTCGCGTCAGTCGTATAATGAACTGAATTGTCGGGTGCTTGTGTTTGTAGTAACAATTGTGTATATGCCTCTCGTGTATACCCCAAAGGAGTGTTACATTACGTCTGTATTTCACGGCACGGGTAGGCCAAGAATTGTAGCACTTTTCTACAATCTATCAGTAATATTATGACCCACCATAATATTATGACCCACCCAATAAGGGGTGAGCGTATTGCAGTACATCGGAATCGAATCCCGACTCCTTACTACTTTTGAAATGTCAAGTAAGTAAAACCTAATAACACTACCACCCAATAACAAAACCTCTTGATTTGCAGTCGCGCTTGCAACTAGACAGAGTCCACCAACCAGGCAAACCGACTATTTGTAATGACTTACTAATATTAAGTGTATTATGTTATATTTAGATATCGCAAGCTCGAACCTTTTATACATAATGAATATTTTCATCAAAAAAATTGTATTGTAGTATTCGTATTGTCATAGATTTAACATCGCTACGTTTTCATAGCGTAATCTCTATCAACATTCCACCTATCTACTAAACGAAACACGTGAGAACATTGTAACCCAAAAGAATATTTCGCCAACTGGACATAATTCAATATACCATAACTGATTTTATCCGGCCAGAGATGATCCAGGAACGGAAACATTGTTCGAATTTCAGTCACAACACATGCGATTCTCTTTTTTGATACGAGTACATTGTCGCTGACTCCCATTCATCGTACGCACAATGCGTCCCAATGGCGGGACATTTGACGACAGTCCCTATGCAAAATTCCGCTTAATCCCGGAATAAAGGTGTGCATTTGAATGTTTCCGCTGCTGAATAAAAGGAAGTTCGACGCACAATGACGTTGTATAGGGATGTTCATTCGGCGATGCGATACTGAGACAGTCCTCAAAACTGTTTACAAGTATAATAGGATTAGTAGGAACAGTGCATAGTACTAAATATGTTTAACGCTTTATCAAGTGGTTCGTTTATTCATTGATGTACAGTGGAGGACTAAAATGGAGCAGTACAAGATATGGTTACTGTAAAGTTTATTTAATATTTCGAAATTTATAAGCAAGTTACATTAATCCCTTGCGGGGTAGGCAGCTAGCGCAGTGGTAAGATGCAAGAAGTATTTATTGTAGAGTTTAATATCTCGATTGGTCAGTAATAGATTGCAGTGAGGGACAAGGGGGAAAAGATACTTGCATAAATACTGACGATTCTAGTCGATATTATCGCAACTGATTAACATATTATAGTGTATTATCGACGCAAAGAGTATTCTACAATATTTTGGTGTAATGTAGAATCATCTCATAAAATGCTACACTAACTGGGCTCGTCGGACTCGCGGCGCGCTGCTCATGACAGCGTCGTATGCACCGCGCCAAACAACAAAATAAAACAGCAAACCCATGTAATAATGGTGTTTCCACCCTATAACAATAAGTACGTAATAGTCGAGAGCTTTTACGAGCTTTTGTGAGCTTGTCGAACTTCGTACTCGACTTTTTTGTTATGAATGCCACTCGTTGCGCTGTTCGTCACTTTACGACTGAAATATTTTATTGAATACTTACTTCGCGCTTAAAAGACGAACATTGACGAAGGAGGCCTCACAATACTTAACGTTCGTCCTTTCATCACATTGTTGCCAACATGAAATACTTTCTCTCGCTTACATAACATTGAATGTCATAAAACAGATATTGCATGTCCTTAAACTTGGTACTTCCCCTAAAGCGTACAAAACGATCAATAACACTATATGTATGTCTAAGTACAGCTTAGAAATCTTATATACAAAATTAGTTGGATTATACAGTAAAACAAAATTAATTTAACTTGCGAATTTTCTTTCATTGTCGTATGATGTTCCGCCTAATACATGCCAAGATAAAACGTTAACCATTAAAAGTAATCGACACCAGGTGCATAATAGCACGTTTCTAAATCTAAGCATTTATTTCAACTAGAGATGATGTTTCGATAAAGCGGCCGCGTCGCCGCGTACGGATACTCTGTTGTTGAGATAAAATTAATAGCGGCCATTAAACCGCGAAACACTCCGAGGAAGACTTCATTAATTTTCCGCAACGGACTACGCCTCTTAATGCTCGAGATGGCCCGCCGATAGATTTATTAATTATTAATCATTTTTGTAACTATTTTCATACTGACTTGAAAGGCGTTTGGTAATTCCGAAGGACTTGGAGCTCCACAAGTGTGTGAGCAAATGAAATATAATAAGATACGCTTATAGATGATATGAGAAAGTTGGAAGACTGCGGAGGGTAAAAAATAGTGGTTCATTTAGGGGGAAAGTGGGGTGGATATTCACTATAAATCAAGATGTTATCTGCGGGCGAGCAACGGTCACGTTGGTACTAAAGGGCGAGTCGCCGGTATTAATCGATATATAGACTTCATCGTCCTTTAAAGCGCGTTAAGTGGTTACGCAATTTATATCACATACATAAACGCCTCTTACCACATACAGGAATGGGAATGATAGGATTACTTCGTAATAAAATTAACAACACACAGGTTTTAATAAATTTATGAAAAGTAAGCGGCGCATGAAACACTCCTATTACAATGTCATTATTCATTGTTACAGATTAAATACTACAAAAGCAATAAAATCAAAGATTCCACAACGCATAATTACACACCAAACCGTATAATTTGAGAGTCATTCATTAAAATTCAACTAAAGATGAGAAACAACAAAGTTCTCCAAGAATCACAAATCAAACTCAACTCGGCGATGGCCGTGGGCGTCGTAAATCAGAGGCGCGCTTAGACCTTCTTAGCTTTTCTAGATAAAGATTTATCCCATAATAACATGTTGCTTTTCAGTAAATCAACCGCCGAATTATCCGGTAGAGAAGCAATGATTAATCGATGGAGCTGCTGAAGTAATGACGGGAGAATAGCACGACGCACGGCGCGGAAATATTGCGCTGCCACTACGCCAGCAGGGCTCTCCGGGCACGATCTACTCCGATATACCAGTATAGAAGACGACACTGTAATAGCATCAATTTTATCTACTTAAGCTATCGCTGACTCCATGCCAACGAAACTGTACTCATCTTACGTACAAGTGTAATATGTAAAAAGTAAATTAAATTACAGCGACACAGATAATAAATAATACCAAACAATAACCACTGTAATGTCATCCGATTTGTCACTGACGTGAAAAAAGTGTAGTTAGCTGCTTCACATAAAATCATTGTACGTGTCATTTGAAAGTCTGTATAAAAAAATTTTACAGCGAAAGTCGTGTGTTTAATCCAGATATAGATATGATATCTACATGTAGTAAATAATTTACATGTGTTAATTGAAAATTTCTATAAGTATTTCTGTCTTCGTTATCGTGTTAATGCATGTATATTAATTTTTGATCTAATGAAATTTCTATCACGATTATAATCAACATCTATTCTGTTTCGAATCCTAGAAAACACACAACTATAATAAGAAAGTGTGTCCCACTTTCTACGAAGTCTAGTACAGTCTAACCGTGTTCTAATGAAAAATTAAACACAGACTTTAATTAAGTTTATGCATGGCGAATGATATTTTAATAGAAATAAAATACACACGTAGTGCACATAGGAAGTCTTTATTAAGATTGCGACCGCAAAGAGGCGGGACCGTCCACTTGTTGGGGAATTTGAATAATCGTCGCATTATCAGATAGAATTATATACGACCAAACGAAACCACGATATTAACATTGGGTTTTGATTATACTGAAATCTTTACAACCAGTATCTACCAGATGCATCTACATGTGCGCATGACAGGATCGTTGATTGAATATTGCAGCGAAGTTAAATAATAATTTATTGTAAAATTTAATTTTCATGACTAAAGTTTTATTTCTGTGAAAATTTTCAATTAGATTATTGTCACATAAAACAATTTATTAATCAGCCTTCAAACGTATTGCTAATCATACGGTAGTGAATATGAGACAAATTAATTATAATTTTCTACAATTCCACATCATCCGTGTCGTGGTGGAAAGAATATAACCTCTGACCGCATGCCGGGATGCCAGGGTGTTGTAAGAAGCAACTAAGCCCGACGTTCCCTGGCCGCCTGCGGGCAGCAGTTATTGGATTATTTTAACTTGCGATATGCATTTGATTTAGCGATCGCATGGGATTTGTGCACGATGTAAGGAAGTAGGCTTACATCTTATTCCATGATGGGACATTTAACAAAACTAGTATTCATAGGAGTGCACAACTATTCTCTGTTTAGGCCTTCGGGTAATTATTGTTACAGGTGTGGTTTTTATATTGTATTTTAATATAATAATATGTCTTACGTGTTTCGAACTGTTATCATTCACAATTTACACGTTCTGATGTATCTTCTCTGCAACTTAATATTAAGATTTAAATGAAACACAATTACTTTGTTGTATATTAAATTAGTCTTACTTTCACATATAACTATGCATTTTAATTCTGCCACTTCTTTTATTAATGACACCTACCGCAATTCTTCCCTATCACCAATGGTACAAACTACCGCTATGCATTAAATCTTCCAATATGAAACAAATAGAGCGCAAATAAACAACTACATATTATCAAAAAACAAGTAGGTATTAACAGTAAAATTAATATGAACTGTGTCGCTAAAGATCTGTTCAAAGATAACGCGAGACACTTGTCCAGTGACAATGTGACATAACACATGGGAAAAGGTAACCGGTCGTACGAAATGAAATCCCGCGCAGTCTCCTAAATCATCGCAGTCCAGGAATCTGCACTTCCACCTCATCGGTCATATTTTAACGATAATGATGGTACGCGAGCGTGATAATAATTGTTATTATATGATCCACATCTCCTATTATTTTATAATTGGGGGTTTTTGAGCGAAACCCTGCAATTATAAGGAGAGCCCGGAGCTATAGCGCACAACATGCAACGTCGTTTTTGCTTGTCCAAATTGTTCCATCTCAACATATGTAGGTACGTGCCTTGAGATGGCGAGTTCCAGAACATTTGGAATTAAATCAAATTTGGGTCAAATGTTCCAAAAAAAACTCCAATTTACAATTAGATTCTTGGATATGTAAATCTTAAGTTTTCTTTAATTAATCATACTTCGTTATGATCAGAAATATTGTTTTAAAACCGGTATAAGAAATTCTTTATTGAATACACGGTACTGAGAAGCTAATGTAAAATGGCTTATCCATTTTACATTAATATCCATTTTACATTAATATCCATTTTACATTAATGGAAAACGATGGAAATGTAAATTATGATAAAAGTATAGGTGCTAAGGTAAATGTTTCAAATATTTGCTTGAGATTGCAACAAGCTATGATTAATGATATAATTTGTGTTTTATTATTATTGAGTGTTTTAAAATCCGTCGCGATCGTTTTGATTAGCCCTCGGCCTTTTAATCGGGCAGAAATCTATACGCCGTAATCCATTGGAGTCCTGAGAAAGGTGGGTTCATTATTTATTATGAATATTAGTCAATTTTTATTTAGTCAAAAAACCGGGCAGCGACGGCCCGGTCGGGCGGCCGTACGCAATTAACTGAGCCAAACCTGTAATTATGGACAGTAAATTTCTGGACGCGTCCAAGCTGCGTTCGCGTATATTGTTCTCATTCTCTATTGAGCTCATTCCGGATTAGCTGGCTGCTAATACACTCTCATCTAGTTTTTCTTAGAAGTTCAATCTGTATAGTGACAACGAATGAATGAAATGAATGAAAGTTACAAAAAAAATATTGGACTCTGTGAAGCACAGAGTATGTAGGTGAGTGATTGGTTGTGAGTTAGCATTTTACAAGTGAATCAATAATATCTTAATCTTCGTTTGTTCATTATCTTTTAACGGCATATATTACACCATTACAATGCTCTATCATTATCTAAAAGTAATATAATGTAATGTAATATAATCATATTGCGGTGTGACCAACAACTTTATACGACCTGTTTATATAATTTTAAGATTTATTTATCATTCTGAACCATTATTTAATGAGCCTAAATCAAGAATGATATGAATACACATTCATATTTTAAAAACATAAACGCCCCAAAATTCTAAGAATTAGACATCTACGAAAATTAATGTGTGTAAGCTGTTTATCTGTGTTTGAAATCGCGGCGAGGAAAATTATAATTAAGTTTTCTACTTAGATAAATTTCATCAGCTAGTTGAAATTTCTAAATTATGGTAATTATTTCACGTTAATTTTGGTTATGGTAACGGATGTGTCCATCATGTGGGTGGTATTACGTCCCCTTGCCCATATTACGTTAAATAACAAATAAACAGCTGCAAGATACGAGTGTACTTACTTCAATCAAATCCGGTTCTATATTTATATGATGTAAAGTCAATATACAATATCTTACACGCCATTGTAACGAAACATTCACTTTTATTTCAGCATGCACTTAGCACATTGACAATGAAGTCAGCCTTTTTAATATCAGCGCTCCAGATTCGGGTAACTAACACAGTGTGGAGGCGGCTTTAGTTGTGTAAGATGTCATTGCTGTCAAATTTGTTGTTGTTTCTGAATGTTGAAACGTATCCAATGTATGAGACTCGTGGCAGGATATTAGTAATATCGAGGCTGTACGTGCCGATCTCTGACCTCTATTCATTCACAATCAGAGCCGTGTCGTGACACAGTGCGGTGTCGTTGTCGTGTTCTGTGACTCTGAGACACAATGGAATTCCCGTCATGACTCGGCGAAACGCGCGCATTCATGCTATTCCACACGAGAACTCGCCTACGCCACAAATGAGTAAACACCGATTAGAAATCTCATGAATTGAGCTAGTTTAGCGATAATGTGACATCTATAGGTATACCTACTCGTATTTTGTATGTTAGACAAAGAATATTCATAACATTTCAAATAACACCACAGTTAAAAAATTAGTAGTAACTTCATGTTCCAGATCTCTCTAACATTTAAAGAAAAATCTTATTACTTAAATTTTAAAAAATGTGTATTATGTAAAGAAATTTATAATAATATAAACTTATTGTTCCGCTATAGCATTAACTACTTCTGCTCTTTAAAATTCACCTCATTCATTTAATTCCTTTCAAATATTTCATTTTATATTGGTAAGTACCCACATATCTATTTCGATATTTTTTATACGTGGTAATGAATGTACAATTAATGTCATCACTAACTGCGTGAATTAGGTACTACGACCATTTCCTATACATATATTAAACACTTCAGATTCCAAATTCGAATTTAAAATTACATTTCTTTGCATCGAGTGTCTTTATCGAATCTGAGTTCCGCATGTGCATGAAACAGTCTAATGTTGTCTTACGATTATTTCCAAAATTTGCCTAGCCGCATAAATTCTATATTTAAACCAGCATAGTTATGTTTAATTAAAATACTCATACGAAATTATTTACCTTTCTATGTGAAGTACTTATATAATACACGGTACATATTTTCACAATATTAAGCACAGTTAAAACGTGTTCCACTTGAAGACGTTTTAAGATGAATCCATACCATGACATTATAATATGTAATAATTTAAAAGTAAAGCCATTCGCCATCGAACCGGTTCTCGTGAAGAATGTAAAGGAAAAGAGGACGATGGGGCCGGTAAAAGCGCGCGAATGGCGACCTGCGACCCGCAATTTGCATACAATGAACGCCGCCTGCGTGGGCGCTCGGACTCGCCGGCTCGGCTACATTATGTGACCGCACGGAGCGGATGAAGTGTAAATAAACTAAGTGGAAACTTTGAATGTACAATGCGTAGTATGTGGAGAAATATAATACACACTTATAGTGACAACATTTTATCGATTTTGTCGGTTTCTTCGCTAACTAATAATAGGGAGTATTTCATGGATATGTTGAATGTAAATACTCTAAAAATATTTATACCACGAAATGATAAACTTAATGTCAGTTCCAACCACGTAATGACTAGATTTTTGTTGTACTCTTCTATTCGGCAGTAATACGTGTAGGTGTTAGTCTAAGAACAACAAAACTGTAGAGTGGGCGTGATCAATGTGGCATGTTTATTTCAATCGGCAATTTTTCAGCCGGTAGGTATGTACCGCAATGCAGTTGCTGGGGAGATTTATTGCGAAGAGTGGGAACGAGGGATCGTACTCGAATCAAACGGCTTGATTAATGAGCCCGATCTATTTACTGCTCGCTGCGGTATACCGCCGCGGACCGATGCTCCAACAATGTACCACGCTTGAAAACAGATATGTTGACTTAAGAAAATGTAATCCAAGGCGCTTATTTCGGTAGCTTTCAATATTCCATGAAGTTTTCTAGATTTTAATATTACATTAATTTCTGCTTTTCTTAACAAGTACTTATTGCTACAACTCATGTCGTTCATTGAGAAACTGCGAAAACAAATTCTTTGTTCCAAAACGAAAAATATTAGCCAGGTCATTTGGTAAAACTTAATTAGTTCTTAATTGATTTGTAAAACGACCTAAAATTAATTAAAAATTAATTAATTGTAAGGTCTTTTTACAGATGAATAATAAAACATTCGATTAACGTAGCGTAACGTATTCTAGTTTAAAACAAGTACCAAATATAGATATAATGACCCATTTGGTACACGGTGGTCCTGACATTTCCTGTAACAAACCTGGCATGGTGATATATGAATAATGGTAATGTATATAAACGCAAATGATAAAACCTTGACCATACTAAGTTGAACAACCTATTCCCGCAAAAACCATCAACCTTAACTAAACACGTCGACACTAAAGCCGAAAGCGAGTGTATAAACGGAGCGTAACAGAGTGGGGAAGCGATAATTTCCCATCGAATGGCGTACACGACTTGTTCCCATCAAGGGTGTACCTAATATGATACGGAGTGTGCCGGTAGGGTTGCCACATTCTAAATATTGTTTGTAATGTAAACGAGAAACTGGTTATAGGTCATCAATTTACAAGGTCAGGTTAATAGGAAATATAATAATATGTTTATCTGTGATAATAAGTTAGAATAATTAAAAACAAAAATAAATAAAATATGCATTTTATTTATTATGTATCAATGTTAATGTAAGTACAACGCTATTTTTAAATACTTTTCTTAAAATCTGCTCAATTTTTCACTGTCATTGACAATCTATTATTCGTCTAACTCAACTTGTGATTGAATATTACATGTTACTAGTAAAATTTGTTACAATAAAAGTATAAATACATAATATAATAACGAAAAACATTACACTTTAAATTCGATTTTATTTTTGGCTCAGTACAAGATTCATTTTTTTATTGAATGAGCAGTGACAGCCCTAAGTAATACGAACCGTACGCCAGTTGACCGCATTACCAGCGCGACGAAGCGGGCCGCACCCCGGGGACTATTTATCAAATGATCATTTGATTTTCTTGTATTTGATCACTGAACACATTAGAATTTGCAACAACGGTAGTTCCTCATGGAGTAGCTTTACTCTGCCCTCAGCCTGATTGATTCGATGTATTTTTATCTTTATTTTCTGTCGATTAAGAATAGTAACATGAGTATTTCAAATACATGCTGCACAGTAATAAAGATTGATAAGAAAGATTTGCCCAATTTATTGAAGTGCTTGATCAATTACTGATGCTTGAATTAAATTAAGATTGTTGGAAAATTATTGTTACCTGGCATTGGGGGCTTGTTAATGGGAGATTCCCTTGCCGAGGACTTCGACAACGGCAGTACAACTGCTACTTTGGTAGAATTTTTGACAGGAGGCTACATGATGTACATAATAGTCGTACATGAATACCGAGATCCGAGAAAGTGATGAAATGTGAGACAACTGATTAACATAAGGTGTGTTACCTAAAAATAATAAATTATTTTGAGATAATTGGCTGGAAGAAGAGCAAGGATTTGGAAACTTCGGAATTATAATCTGTGAACTGAAAGACTAAAATTGTGCTAACCAGAATCGAACCTGCATTTAAAAAAATTCAACCCGAACGCAACAACCGACCTCTCCTATCCACCCTCTCCCTCTTTAGATACGTCTTATAAAATACGATCTGTTTTGATTGTGGCCTGGGGCACAAATCAATTAGGGCTCCCTCGGCCCCCCGGAGCGTAGCGCCCGCGACACCCGAACCAGTGGCTCGTTTTATGACACATCTCACAACGAATCGATTCATTAACATTTGCCAACTTTATTACTGTCAATAGGCGGGAAATTATATTATCATAACAGGCATTGATTGGTCCGGTGCAGTGTACAATAACCAAATCTTTAACAACTTCAATAGGTACTTATCGTTTCTTCAACACTTGATATATTTTTGAACAGTATTAAACGAATTTTTATACAGAAAATACAGCTTAAAACAACCAATTTCCTGGACAATAAATATAAATCTCATACATACGTATATACATGAAAACAAATAATATTTCTAACTCTCTCAACGTTATATTTCGCGTTACTTCAAATCGTGATCAGTTAACTTAGAGTTCTATTAAGCCTGGTTTTCTATTTCCGAGAACGTCTGGTAGATTTAGTTGCTTCTGGGTGTTGTTTGGCTAACGCGATGTTATACATACCAAATAATTTAAAATTCAATTATATTTAATTAACAGCAACATGAATGGAAAATTTTGTAAATCTTATTACCGGATAAGATAAGGCAGCGTCATTCAATGCATGCAGTAACCAATAGGAAGCCACCTGAGATTGTAAAACACCTCGAGCTCTCGCGTAACCTCAATGATGTTTCAGTAGCGACGAGAACCACGTAAAGGCATTGGCGAATTACTTTAAAAAATTGAACGTTGCAAATTAAGAACTCATTACTGAGTACGAAGAAGAAACTAATTCTAGAACATATGTTATTCCCCTTAATAACAATTTATTGCCGTCCGAAAATCTATATACTTACGTAACCCAATTACATACGTAATATTTCATAGCAAACATAGCACAATTATCGTGTTAAAGTGTGTGTGTGTTTTTTTTTTCTACCCAATACAAATCCACTGCTGGAATACGGGTTTCCTCTCATTTTGAGAGGGTTAAGGCCATAGTCTGCCACGCTGACCAAGTGCGGGTTGGCAGACTTCACACACCTTAGAAATTTTTTCTAAGATGATAGCAAGTCATATTTAAACTTAAAACGCACTTTTTTGTAAAAAGGTTATTACATATACTGTTTGACATTTACCACAAAGAACAGAATCCATCCAGCATCGCTATGATGTGGTAATATGCAAACGAGTGCCACAACTCGAAGTCGTCTTGCAGATAGTGTTGCGAGAGGATCACAGCCACGCTAAGCCCCCAGGAGAAAATGCAGAGGCCCCAGGTTAAAGAATACAGATTGGGAAATACGATCGGCGTTCCGGTTATTTTCAAATATTTCAACTAAAAAAATTCAAAATATATTAGTATTATAGTAACGATATTTTGTACCACAATAATTATACCTTACATTAGAGGACTATGTTATTGCTGCTGTGGCAACATGGGAATTAATTAAAGACTCGCCATAAAGTACGAATATATTACTTATATCTACTGTATGTGGACTTATAATAATTATTTTAAAATACTGAATAAAGTTTATAATGGTATTGACAATGTATTTTCTTGAACATGGATATAACAAATACAGGACAGTGATTTTCTTTGTGGTAGTAAGTATGATGTACATTTATGTATTTTGCCGTGAAGCCGCTGTCATATAATTTTGTTAGCATAATTTTAAATATAACCTCTAAAACATTTTCATTGATGCAAATTTCGAAAGTCTTAAATCTTTTTGACATCGAATATACCTACATTTTTCATGTCGTATGTCTTCATTCTTATGTGTCACGTTTAACAGTTGCCCATTTAACCCAACTGCTACATCTAATCTTGAGCAGTACAATCAAAGCAAGATTTCTTAAAGTTCACATTATAGCAGTGTAAGTACATTTTGCATATTACGATAACAGGGGCAATGTAATTAATTCTCCGACGGAATGCTAATAGAATGTGCAAGCAGGTACAGCGTAGTCATTGGTTAGTTTAAATTTATAGGTTGATCGTGTTAGAAATATTACATTTGATTTAATTTCGTACAGTCATCGTTGCATGAGCATGAATAGAATTGCTAATAGTTACTTTTGGCCTTTAGTTAATCTTAGACGATGCCATTTTCGGTAAAATATGTGTATAGAAAATTGACGTTTCTGCCAAGGAATGGTATCGTATTATGGTTTTATTTGATATGTGTATATAGACACTTGGATCTGGGTCTTTTGCTATTCTTTAACACTGATATAGAATTCGACTTGATAATCAATTGAACTACAAACAAAATTCTATATATGATATGTATATCATGTATATTTTCATTTTGATTCTTGTAACTGGCCAGTAAGCCTTATCTACGTATGTGTACATTATACAAGTATATTCTTTTGGATGGATTTCGACCTTATTATCGTTCTACGAGTTCTACGAATAATATGGTCAAGTCAATAGTCCGTCATGCTGGCCCAGTGCGGGGTAGCAGATCTTATATGACATTACAACATTCTCTTTTATGACAGCACTAATGTAACTCGTTATAAATTTCTCACTGAAAATCATACTGCCTTTCAGAGTTTTCGTCAGCAATATTCGAGTCTCGTCCTTTTGTCTATTACTTTAGGTTCTAATCATTGTCTATGCCATTTTTGTTTGTATAGATCTTATTTTATAGGTATTTTTTTTTAATATTACACTTATTTTGCCCAGGGAAACTATATTTTACATATAAATTCCAACCATTAATTAACTACCTACATATTTGTTCCTTTCCGACTATAAATGACGGATGAGTTGCGAAATTAAAATGTTCATGGAAAATTTCAACAGAGCAAATCTATCATACTCTGTGAGTTATATTGTTTTATAAGTAGGTACTTGGTTTTACTTATTTACTCATCAGTTCCTTAAGAACGGAAGGACAGACTTAATGCCAAATGGCATTTTCATCCAGTCCACCCAGATGGGGCAGTCAGAAGTTACAGAAACTGATCTGTGCGTATGACCGGATTTATGAATGTGGAAAAAGCGTGTCAAGTTTGTAAGGACCAAAATATTTTGCGTTGATCTCTACCTACCCGTTAACGTACTTGGTGTGAAGGTATAACAATAAGGTATCATTTTTAAAATATACACAAGTGTGTGAGTATACTTAAGACCAAATTAAGGTGAATACTTAAGACCAAATTTTGTGGTTATTTTGATTCAAAAATACCTTTAATTCTTTAACAGCAAGAAAACAAGCAAATTCAATTGTTATATTTCTATGTCATCATCATCAGCCTATCTTAGTCCACTGCTGGACATAGGCCTCCCCAAAAGGGGTTTATGCCCGTAATCTCCACGCTGGGCATGCGGGTTGGAGATCGATATTTCTATGTAAAGGCACGAAATTGTTTTTGCTGAAATGCTATGTATTTAGGCAAATAATTTGAACACCTGATAGTGGGTCCACATGTTTTTGAATATTGCCACTTGGGGGCCGTGCCGCCAGGACGCGATGGGCAGCAGGAAATGTGGAATGAGAATACTCAAGAAGATGATGTTGTAAATGACTTCATCAAAACGCTTACTGGAGTTCTGTTGGAAATTCGCGAGACGCTCCTTGCCCACTGAAAGAAATCGAAAAACTGGTTTCAGTATCGTCATAACTTTTAGTGAGTCGAATGACGAAATGGTGTGTTTTTGGGTTCTATCAATCTTAGTTTCGAATTTAACATGTATGTATATGAGACATCACTTTTTACGTGTGTTTATCTTAATATCTTTAGATAGTGGTTCATCATCATCATCACCAGCCTATCTCAGTCCACTGCTGGACATAGGCCTCACCTAATGAGCACCATCGCGCCCTGTCCTCAGCTTGTCGCATCCAGAGGGTGCCAAGAGTCATCGGGCTACGTACGACAAGATAGTGGTGGTTCGTTGGAAAAATGTTATACTCGCCTTTCACAACTATTATGCATTCAAGGCTCCATACAAGATAGGCCCACAACGTCGCTTTAGAAATCCAGTTGAAAGTTGTTCGTTTAGTCGTTTGAGCGTCTGAAAAGTTTAAAACTGTTAGACACAATAATTCTATTATTAAAAATTCTGGTGATTTTCTCCTTTTAGCCTTTATTTACGTGATAAAGAAAACATGTATTGAATATTGAAAGTTTAAAGAAAGTTGCTTAAACAATACTGACATACCCTCCGTTTTACATACCCTTATAAATTAATAAACACAAAAATCTACATAAACAATTATATCTAAATACAGAAATTAAAACTATCAAATTAACTTTACAAAATAACTAACTAATAATTAAAAGTCTAATTAAATTTAAAGCTGAAAGAGAATCTAATAGATATATGTATAAACGCATATAGCGTCTTGGTTAACTAATCGGTTAATCCAAGAAAGATTACAATATACTGAAATAGGGATCTTAACAACCTCAGGTGCGTTCCGTGCATCGGGGATTTAAGTTAATTTATTTCCTTGCAATATACTAATGTCTTTATAAAATACAAGTACAAATTGTTTATAATACAAGCAGTAACTACATACAACGACAATATGAAACATGACGACAATATGAACGATATGATCACTGTGAAAATGTAATTTGTGAGGTTATTGGTATTCCGATATGAAAATTAAAATGTAACAATTTTTCGCGTATCGTGACTTCCAATTTAAAAACATATAATGCCAGACAATTCTTAACATAAAACACATTTTATTTCATTTTGCTTCGATATTTGATTATACAATTTTATTGCCAAAAAATGAGTGTTTTACGTCACCAAAGTAATATTGTAGGCAAATTTAGGTCATGTTTATGTCGTTTATTCCAATTTCTGTTTCTGTTATTTCTCAGACAAAAAGAAAGATCCAATTTTATAGCCGAATTTTAAGGAAAAGTATAAAAAATAAATTCTGAGTATTGTGACAATATTTTTGAAAGCGAAATATATTATACACTGATGTGGCGTTTTCAGTACAAAAATAAAATTCAAAATATTAAGGTGATTCTCTCTTATTGGACAATGCACAACGGGATAATTTACCCTTCGGCACTCTCATTATGGGCATGACCCCCATAATTTGAAACAGCACCAGGAGACTTTTTGTCGTGATGTAGAAGCTGTCGTGTTTGTCCAGAAGTGCGCCATCTTTATCTGTTATTTCCGGACCATACACCTCTTGGGGGTTGTGATCTGCAATAGTCATATTAGCTATGGAAATTCTACGAGTAACATTGCTACAGCTGTATTTATAATAATTCTATGAATAAAAGTACATATTACTTACTAGTGTAATATTTCCTCTAAATTGGTATAAAAGTAACTCATCCACCATAAAGGAATATATTACTTAATAAAGGTTTTATAATATTATTTTTTAAGAACACCATTAAAAGACGTAAATTAGCTTTAATCTTAAGGAGTAGTCGTTTATAAAATTTATATTACAAACGTGATCTAAAGAGTAAATACCATAAAATGTTATAGGTTAGAAACGAAAGATGCAGAAAAAAGAAAGAAAGAAAATGGAACTGAATATATACTACCGAGCAGCGTCCACGTTATGTTTTGTTTTTTATTGTTCCACCCATTGTCGATATAGACGAAAGAAAACGAGTGAATGAATAAAGTCGTAAATAAACCCCCGCAATAAATATTGCCCATAATATACGACCTATCGTAGGTATGTTTTAATACTAGCATACAATATTGTTATACAAAATATCATTTATACATAACCTTTCAATGTTTTTCCCTCTTTAATCTCGAATGTATCGCGATTTCTTATTCCTGTGTTTTGATTCGAATTGTAAATTCCGAATCCATTGTTACCACGTTTCATGGTCGAGGTATTGTTTTTAGATTTGAATTCACTTTGTGTAGCTCGAAGAAAGGTTTCCGACAGCGCTAGCTCTGAACGAATGGTTCACTTCTGGAACACTCGAGCAACGAAATATCTAAGTAATCAATCATAAACCACCCGCCCCAGCTTACTTCGTTATGCACGTTTGTCAATTGACGGCAATGGAGGTGATGGAATGGATTATTTAAATTTGGAATCGATGGAATGGTATATTTAAATTTGGAATTGAAATATTTCAAAACAAATAATCAACGCTGGAAATGCTTTCATTAGAAACGTGTTTAGAATACGTACTGTATATATTTTATTATATTTATCGTTAAACCGACATCTTTTGATTATCTCGATATTTTAAGGTAAAATTTATCTTATTATAGGTACCTACAAATTAGAATTAAAGTTTTAAACATAAGTAATTTAGAATGTATTTTTATCTTGTTTTAAACTTTCTTTTCAACTTTGTACAAGGTAGTACACTCTAAGGAGCTTGCTGTCCGCGATCATCAAGTCTCGCACCGATGGCGTCGCAGCGTCGCCCTGCGACTATTAATTCATATTTCACACTAATGGCGACTTTCACAAACGCTTAACGACTTTCAAAGTGAGATGTTACCGGTACCTGAATTTAAATTATTCATGAAAAAGTTTAAATATTTATCTGTAGCCCCACGGTATTGCAACGTAACCTTCGACAAACGATAACGGCAAAATGTTCAATGATATAGTTATTTAAATAATCTTTGAGATTTTACGCATCGTCGCGCGATAAGTTTCGGCTTCCGTGCTTTATAATATGTAATAATGGTATATAGCCTTTATAAGATTGAATTTAATCTTTTTTATTAAATTCGAGTTTACTGTCACCAACATTTTTTGGACAAATACGTCGCTGTGACGTCATTATGCATCTTTCAAGTTATCAGCTTCAGATTATAACGACAAAAAACGAAATTACAACCGCTAAACAGGGAACATAACTGGTCCTGTTCATTATAGATATACGCCAGTCGAGGAACCTGAAATGCCATCATTGCGATTCAAACAAACTGCAGACTGGTTAATCAGTAGCCTAAATTTCATTCAATCCATATTGGGACAACGTGGTCCAGTATTCTTCTGTACTAAGAAGGAACAACAGCAGGTTTATTTTAAAGATTCATAAGCATATATATAATGCTTTATCTTTCGAAGGTTATAAAGTGGTATTCGTTGTTCGCTTATATTCCCCGAGTGTTTCTCGCGCACGAACAGAGAAACGGCTTTAAAAGTAATACCTCCTCTCAAACGCCGTTATTGCATTCACTAGCTGTGTCTTCTTCTTCTTCTTCTTTTTGGTAAAATGTTACGAGTTTTTATTTTCACACAAATTTGACTTGTGCAAATTTAAATTATTCGTGTCGCTACAACATATTGATTGTTGAACTTTTACGCATTTTAATTAACACTTATATTAATTATCTTTCAAAATATTCTTTGACTGAAATACATATAAAGTTTTTATTTATTTTTAATAATAACACAGGGCAGATCTAAGAACATAGTCTGTTGTCTCAACATACGCAGTTATATTAATATAATTGTTTAAATAATTACGTACATGATACGTCTTCAATACCTACGTTTTATGTAATGATTGCAACTATAAAACAAACCATATAAATCCCAAAAGGATTTTCGATACAACTTTTTAAGGTAATTTATATAAATCGAAACGAATAATTTACATAGCGAACAATGTATCTTTATAACGATAATCCTCGTCGACAATAAATAAATATTATCCGTCGCGCAACACGGTCGTGGTTATTTGCATAATCATGAAACAAAGCCTACTGTTTGATACCAAAACTTAATCAGCGCAGACAAGAACAACAGGTTAATAAACATTAAACGGGTTAAATTAACATCTTATTCTATTATAAGCCAATATGACTTATCTTGACGAGATCCCGTCTCTATCCTTTGTTTTTTAATTTGTACCAACTCCATCTACATATATGGTGAGTTCCAATGAATGAGTTATTGGATTCCGGTTTCAATTGTTATATTGTTACCAGACATATACATGCAAAATATAATAAACGTTATATAAGAAGTAAGTAACCGATGGCCGCTGGAACAGACGTGTTCTGGAGTGGAGACCGCGACTTGGCAAACGTAGTGTAGGACGCCCTCTAGCTAGGTGG
>DWDT01000754.1:0-18795 GCA_018245595.1 Microceris scylla
GATGTTCTAGAATTTTCATCATTATCAGCCCATCACTGCACAGTTCACTGCTGGACATAGGCCTCTCCCAGAAGGGGGTTTAAGCCCGTAATCTCCACGCTGGGCATGCGGGTTGGAGATCTCAGGACACAGCCTTTCGGGCCGCCGGCGCTGCTGCCCTAGAATTATATTTAAGCAATAAATTAAAATCAATTTGTGTTCTATTCTTAAACATGAGTATTCTGTACAGAAATTATGTGAAGTTCGAAGTGTGATCGATTTCGTAACGTGCGCGGCCTACTTTTTTGTTATTTGTTGATTATTTTCATCTTAGTGCTTGTATAAGTTCTACGTGTACATACTGCGAATCAGACGTCTTCTTCTTTTTCTTTCTTTCTAAATATTGATAATTTCTCATAAAACTTTCACGTTCGGTAAAGCAGTGTAGATGCTTATGAAATTTTATGACATTTATCTATGAAGCATGAGACATACGAGCACGACACGATCAATTACCCCTTTATTTATAAACCATGACATTTACACACAATAGAAGTAACATTATGTTTTTTTTTTTATATCTGGAAATATCAATGCCCTTTCAACCTCTTATATAGGCTAATGACGACGGAGTAATAATTTTCTTTGCCGCGGCTTAAAATATCGCTGGTTAGGCCATCATAGAAAACGCTATCACGGCAGAATGTTGCCTGTAAATTGAGGTTATTTATAGCAATAACCGGCGACTTCCTCGTGCTTTTAAGATGATAGCTGTATGGCAAGTTTTTTTTCGCTCGCCTCGTAATAAAATGGCATCCGCCAGAGATGATACGACATTGGCCACTTTATCTATAGGCTGCTGTTAAATATTTACGATTAAAACATATACATGTTTTATCTTCAAATCAAGTCCATTATGGGGTAGGCAGAGAGCACTATTTTTAGTTGCGATTAAAACGATTGTAGATGTTGAAGAACATGATGTTTGATTATTATTAATATTGTTATTATAATCACGCGTCTTTGCGTGGTAGGTAGAGAGTACCCAGCGCCAAACGTCTCTATCCTTACAGACTCGATGCGCTTCTTGTATAAAATGTAAGAAGTTTAGAATCATTAATTGTTATAAGACTATCATTAAGTATATATTAGTCTAAAGCAGTAATACTTTATTACGTATTAGAAATCGTCCTAGACGATGTATGGCGATGACTGATGACGATGACTGTGACGATGACTGTGACGATGACTAATGACGAACATGTATGACGTCATAGACAATGATAACTACTCACTTCAGGCCGAAATTGTTTTTGTTACTGACTGAAATCCGTAATGAGTAGATATTCTAATTAGAGAAACACCAAAATAGCTTTGAGGAAGCGTGTGACTTCAAATAGTATTCCGAATCGATCACCAACATGACTTTCGCGATCAGAATCGATTCCTTTTTTTTAGAAAAGTTGAAATATGTGTTAATATTGCTGGTAGTTAATATGGTGGTAGCCTCCTCGCCATCGACTATTTTCCTCGACAGTTATGGAACAAGTGGCTGATCACAATACAGTGATAAAAAAATCCGATCCAGATGTTTAATACGAAAGGAAAGTCCACATCCGATTGTCGATATATTGTTACGGCAACAATCGTAAATTTCCCAACTCTCTTATACCATCGTGTCGTTCGTCGATAATAAAGTGTTATGCCAAGATATGGCGCTGACAGGGCTTTGAGTTTCATTAATATGATCTATCTTGAGACTCAATGCTTTGATATCTGGGGAATTTTAAAATATCATGCAAAAATTTAAATAACAATATCTCGAATGATACATAATTATGGTGTTCAATTCTTGAGTCGGGTACTATAAGGTTTTCTATCTTAGAATTCGTAGCAGTAGCTCAGTCAAAATTTGTGCTCTGTATATGTCAATAGGCTTACCCCCTAATCCATGGGACGCTTAACACAACAGATGAAACGTAGTACCACACTCCACTGCCTAACCTGTCGGGGAAATACAGGCGTGAAGTTATGTTTTTTTAATATTGTTTAAGTTCACACATATACGAGTATTTTATATACCACACCATAGTGTTACAATGATCTTTAAAACTAATACTATTTTGGACTGTCTCTGTCTGAGCGCGTCGTCGAGGTGACGACCCCACAACATTGAGCGCGAAGTGATTGATAAGAAAATTTTCTAGCCACATATTTTGTTTAGTAAATAAAGCAACAATGTCTACGAACCCTACAGGGGTGAATGAATGAACTCTTTCTTCTTCTATGCAGTGTGTAAGACCCATGAGAGTATTGTCTATTCGTGACATGACTATTTCTTTGAGGCTAAATATATCTGAATCGATTCGTATACAATTATGGAAATTTAAAAATCTAACTACATATTTTTCCTCTAATATTCGCTGACTAAATGTTGAGAGGAGAGAGGATAGGAAATATTTGAGATATTTCAAAGACGAAATTCTCGGCTGACTGATATAAAATGCAATGTAGATCCTCTACTATAGTCCTATCTAGAAACAGAAGAAATCAAATACTTACTTGTATGATGTATAGTGTAGCACAATAAATACATATGTATATACAACGAGAGATAGTGTAACTTTTCTTATTACATTTAAAGGTTTCGCCTTTTACCCACTTAGTCTGCTACACGTTTTATTAATCACCTATTCTCAGAAACTGTTCATTTGTCTTGTATCCAAAGAGTAAGTACCTAGGCGACCGCAGAGCCATTTCCAAGGAAAAGTAGGGTTAATTTGCTTATGTAGCCGTTTCCCCTGAACTCCTCAGTCATATGAATCATGATTAATTACGTATGAACAATACACATAACAATACAGCTAGGTGGAGTGACGATATACGCAAAGTGGCCGGCAAAACGTAATTTGTAAAGTTTGAATATGATGTACAAATACTATTTTATTTAGATAAAAAATTCTCTACAGGTGGATTTTTTAGACTGAAAACATTCACTGCGTGACGTAATACTTTTCGACTAACATATTAGAGTTAAAGTTTAATAATATATTTTATATTTTTATATATTATTGAGGCAATTTAAAGGCCATGTAAATGCTTACCTAACTTATATAATGTAATTAAGGTAATAATTTTCATATATGCAAAGTGGCTGGCAGTGGTTGGATGTGAAGAGCTGAAGATCGAGCTTAGTAGCGTGCTATTGGAGAGGCCTATGTCCAGCAGTGGACGGGAGTAGGCTGATGATGATGATGATGAATACACATAATGACATACTGCATGATACTTATTGGACATAATTTTTTTTCACTTCTGTCACGGCTCCGGGAAGCTTATGTTAAATATAGTAACGAAAAATTTTACTGCACATTGTAACGCTGTATTAACGTTGTATTTTTGAATAGATTACAAGTAGGTATTCAATATTAATATAACTTCGATAAAATGTGCACAAAATGTGTTCCTCTCGTAGAGTTAAGGTAGACACAGATCACAAGCGATCTGTACAATCACCAACGCAAAACGTGGTCGGTTCTTGAGTAGATGACCGCTACTTGGAAATTTTCACGAGCGTCTTCGTCCGTCGAAGGACGCGTTAATCAGTCAATCAACATTGTTATCACCTGATTACATTCTTTTAACCCTTTTGGAGAATTAAATAAGTGCCTAGCAGTGGGACACCAAAGAAATGTTTCAACTATACTCATAAAGGATATATACAAAAAAGGTATTTTTTTAAAATGAAATTAATGTACATTTCAACCTGGACTTGCCCTATTTATATTAGGAAGCTAAAAATAGCAGAGTAAGAATTTAGAACATCGTACACGCATAACTCATCGAGCAGATCCCGCATTATTTATGGCCAAACTATAAGAGTCCAGTTTTCTTACAACTTATACGCATGATTTATGGTCTCTACGTGAGATTATTTCTACCTATACGTCTTGTGTTAAGTTCTCGGATGTCTAATGAGTCTTTAATTAAAAAATAGCTTAAAATTGAACTGAATTATTATTGTGTATTGAATAGCTAAACAATAGACTTTTATTACCCTTAGGTACATATTACACATAACACGGAGAACTAATTTCCTTTAATGAAAACGGACTAATTTTCTAACTTAAACAAAAAATCGAATGTTGTCGATGTCGCTATTCTTTACGAGTATGTTTAATTTGTATATATAGCGTGTACTGGTAATAGCTCAAAATATATAAAAAAATCTATGTTTCGAGAGAATTCTCTTCGGCTCTTTTAAGGAGTCCCATGTTACGGCGTTCCGGGAATATCCTTAAAGAAAATTTTCGTTACAATTTAGAAGTAGGTACGCGGTAATATGTTGCTTATTGCCATCTGGATGAGTGCTTTTTTTGCTTATATTTTATTCATAGGATAATTCAAACCGGGATGTATTTTTATTTTACATATCTCGTATGACATTTGATTCGTACAAATGAAACATTTATAATTTTTACAGTAAACATTTAATTTCGTTATATTTTCATAACTTTGGACAGACTTGTTATAAGGTAATTATATCTTTTAAGAAAGGCATTACAAGGTCGTTTTAAATGCATCTACTGTACTTAACCCTTAAAACCTCTGCTGTAAAATTTAAAGTGAAAAATTCTCCATTTTAGAGTAGTATTTATTATTTCTTAAATGTCGCGAGGGTATAATAAGGACAAAACCTATAGGATAATAAAATCAGTGTACGATGGAATTCGACAAAAAATGCCTGACGCAATTAACTGGCCCCAAAGAATTAATATAAAGTGGGTATTTAAGACGCTTGTTTTGAATTTCGAAGAATCACTAAGTGACCCTATGTGACACTAAGTGACACTAAGTGACCCTAGTGACTATTCAGAGTATAATAGTATAAAGATAATTGCTGACGTCTTAGACATCGGAAATTAAGCACATAATTATAGGTATTTTACTGTAATTATAGGTCCTTGGACAATAACATCACTTCTCTTTTAAATTCTAACCACATGCATTTTGATTTACCTTCAAGATTAACCCATTAAACAAAAGTATTCACACAACAAAATAGTGTTCGGTAGTTTCAGGTCGAATGACGACTTTATTGTGACTTGTATCAAGAATGAATGAGCCTTGACGTGGCTTGTAGCTTTATAAAGGAACTCTTCTGTCTGAAATATTTTGTTGAAATTAAAAGTTGAATACCATTTATAGCGAATGAAAGTTCAATACTATTCGTATTGAATAAAAGTTTTATCCTCTTCAAGTTTTATACTCTAAGTCCAAACTTTTCCAACTCCTAGACAGACTTTTTCATCTCAAGCAAGAGTTATCCACCGATTATCAATCGCGGGTTATACTGCTATGGATTATTTTAAGTTGGTACTTATAATAATAATAATAATCGGCCCGTTATAATTCCACTGTTGGAATATGGGTCTCTTCTCCTATTGAGAGAACTAAGGCCATAGTCTGCCACGCTGGCCAAGTGCGAGTTGTGTAAAGTCATAATTATTTTAATTACATATCATATCCTTAATATCATCATCATCGTCAACTTCTAGATGTCCACTGATGGACACAGGATTCTTCTAATCGGCGCCATTCCTTCCGGTTCTGGGCCCGGTACCCGCTGTCTTCTTCAGGTTGTTAATTGTTCAAAAGACTTCATATATTATAACAATATAAGGTACAGTAGTGGCGATATTTATACCTTAAGACTCTAAACCGTGCCTTAGCATGGTTTGAATTTAACAATATATATAATCACAACGCTTTACTGCTACATTTTATAAACCGCACTAAGCTTCACTTATTGAAGCTGCAAACAAAAGAGACGATACACATCTTGAGAAGTGTCTGCGAAGAGGGATTCGCAAGAGAACAAGTTATTTGCATATTACTCGAGAGGATCCGCAAGCACTCAGCGTATATGTTTATGTTTGACGAAGTTTGGCTGGAAATATATCCTTGACTTGTACCGAAATTTTAATATAAACGAATATACGCTAAGTCTTCTAATATAACTGCTACTTATTCAAGTTTTCGCGGCTTATCTTCTTTACGCAAATACTGTTAATACTCGTTTTACCTTAAACTGCCTCGTTGGTCGAGTGGTTGCAAGCGTGACTGCCGATCGACACGTCCTGGGTTCAAATCCCGGGTCGAGTACTATTGGATTTTTCTAATAAGTTTTTCTAGTCGTGACTCCGGAGTCTGAAATTGTGCCCGGTGTATGGCAATAAGCTTGCCAATTACGTATTCCATGGGACTTAAACGTTACTGGAGAAACGTGGGAGTGTACTGCACTCCTCTGCCTACCCCTTCGGGGATTACAGGCGTGATGTTACGTTTAAGTCTTTAGACGCCATCTGCAAATGCTTAATCGGAGTACAAAAAGACTAACCTACTTTTCCATTCATGAAAACACTAACATATTGTCAGTGGATAAATCATTTAATATCTGATCGTCGTCCAACCCCTATAAATCCTCGGAAGTAGACTACGAAGCGGTACAACCTTGAAGCGATCATTAACATGACATATCGATCTAAGCGCGGCACAACAAACAGATTTTATGGACACATACTATTTGATAAAGGTTCTTATGCTCGGTTATTGGCTCCGGTGGTTGAGTCGTTGCAAGTGCGACTGCCGATCGGGAAGCCCTGAGTTCAAATCCCGCTTGATTTTTCTAATTTAGAATTTCTAGTAGTCACTCGAAGTCTGAATGTGTTCCCGGTGCATTATGGTAATAGGTTATTCTCTATTCCCTTGTAGGACTCAAACGTAGCCGGTTGAACGTGGGAATGTACTACACTCCTTTGCCTACACCTTTGGGGATTAAGGGCGTGCTGTTATGTTTTTAATTTCACAATATATATTTACATCAAAATCTTCCATAAAAAGGATTAATTTGATTTTGATTTAGTTTTAATTTGTTTTCATCAATTTATCCTTCGGAGGTATATTTATAAACACAGGCTTATGGGCATGGCTATACTATAGAATATAAGCATATTCAGGTAATTATAGTGCTTTTGTAATATTTATTTGTTTTTCATCTTAAGAACGTCCCAAAGCTTGGAACAGTTCTTCGGTCATACTTCATTGTTAATAAGTAATGTACAATTTCGAAACGTGTTTCGTGTGAACATAATATTTCTTGTCCAACTACCTATGCTATTAAGTACAGTATAGTTTAAGCCTTATTTCATGAAGATAAGGTTTGAATTTGTTAGACAACTACACCGGCATGTAATGACCCCAATGTGAATGCTTATAACTAACACTCGTTACCTGGCACGCTTATATTAAGAATTGATAAATGCCTGTATTATTTAACGCTAAAGAAACTCAATTAATGTGTGTCGAATCTTTATTTTCCTTAATAAACAGTCAACAGCTTTTTCTAAATGACCAGAAAAAACGAGATAGCTTCAATTTACTTTAGCAGGATATTAAACCATTTTTTTTTATCCTCGACCACTGCTATAAAACTGAAACTCTTGTAGCGACCGTCTCGAACTATTTCAAAGAATTCTTAAATTTGACTGAAGTTACCACTGAGACGTCATTCCGCCATCTTTTTTTCCGTACCATGACCTAAGTGGCGCGAAAAGCCGGTGGATAAATGTTAACAACAACATGTCGTTACATTTAATATGACTGATTAAACTCGTATATGTAGTAAATACAAAAATGTGCCCGATATCTGAACAACATTGACTTTACTATTACTTTACTGTTGCTTTTTGATTTACTTCACTTATTTAAAGACAAACTTAGATTCACACATGCTACGGCGACAAGTGAAGTGTAAAGCTAAAATACATTTACCGGTTTTTTTGGGAATACTATAGCCTTTATAACTATATCATTCCTATAATATAACGATTATATGTATAATAAGACTCAATAATTGCAATTAGATAACATATAGTAAACAAAAGAATTTAAAACAGAATTGGAATTACTAATTTTCTTTTTAAAGAATTTTATCTATTCCAATGGTCCTTATCTTGCAACATGTATTTTGTTGCAGATAGTGTTTAAGAAGTTTCTAGTTTTATTCCAAGAGCATTTCAAGGGTATCCCGAGTTTCGCGACCCTGGTTAAACTACAGCCAGTCTGTCTGTTATTATTCTAATTGTCGCACATTGTACTCGTATCTCTGTGGATGTTCTTTATATCTCGAATTCCGATACACGCTGTATTTTCAAAAGGACTTTCACTATAACCTATATTCGATTATTACTGGTTATTATCGATATTGTCAAAACAAAAGTAAGCCTCAAACTTCTTTTATCTTTGTCCATGAAAGATTGGTTTTATGATGACATCACGATGATATCTTGGGGTATCTCTTTAGTCCATGCTTTACATCGGAATGTCTGTTGTAAAGTTAGGAATAATTCCAAAACATTCAGAACAAAATTTGTTCAAATATATGTTCGTATTTTATATGTACTAGGTTATACGTATTAAACATTCATGAACATATTTGAATGTCGAACGAAAACAGATATCAACCTCTGAAAGGGCAAGTTCTTAGTATAATACGGAAAATACTATATCTCATCTCTCCGTATAATATTTTACTTCAATATTATTTATGAGTTACTTTGCTGTATCAAATTTGTTTTATGTCATAACAATTGTTTTCTATGGGTAGGTACTTCCTTCAATCATACTCTACGACCGCTAAAGGTTTCTTCCTATTCTTTTTTCCTCAATTTTTCTCCAAGAGTGATTGTTTCATCTATACCCTACAACTGCCGCTGAGCTTCTGTTCTCGACAGTGTAAAAAATTCCCTCAAAGGTTGTGAAACAGTTATGTATGCATCACACGTACATCCTTGATGAATTGTACGTCTTAATAGGAGCGTTTTAGCGCGTAAGCTCCAAGCACTTGATGAGAGGGAGTGAGTTATGTTCGGGCAATTACGCTTTATGGCCGCTCGACTTTGTTACACACGTCGTACGCCTTAAGCCCTTTTAGCGATAAATTGTTGGCAGTATCCCTCGGCGAATCGAAAATGTTCAGGAAAGCAGCAGCAGATGCGATTTGATTCCAGGATACTTCGATATTAACTCTTTGCGATTCTCTTTGCTTCTTGAGGTAGTTTGGTGTGGTTTAGAAATTACCAGGCTTCACTTTTCAACATCAGAAGTTACCTAGATACAGGGTACGCAGGAATCCCTTTTCATTAGTACTGCTCCCCCTTCCCCTGCCCAAGCCTGGTAAGCTTCAAAATAGTAAAAAAAACACTGATGTTTTCTTAGCGCGGCACATCTTTTAAACTTAATAATACACCACAGTAGTAACCTGGTGGCTTAAAATTCAAGCGCTCACTCCAGATTCTTGGGTTGAAATCCTACCGCGCACCCCTTTACAAAAACATGTGCGTTTTAAGATTCAATATCAATTGCTATAACGGCGAAGGAAAACGAAAAGGAACTAATTACATTCGATCAATGAGAAAATAAGTGAGTGGAGTTTGAGATATTTTTTCAGTTACTAAGAATACCAAAGTGCAAACTTAAGTTTCTTACGATGCACGAAAGCGCTCGTAAAGTTTATTTTGCACATCGCGGGCACATAAAAGGTAGATCATTAAAGTTTCCCCTTAACGTTCAGCAACGAGTGATTCTCCTGTATAAAAGTTATCTTTAAATATCTTAGGAAATATTCTAATGTAAGTGTATTCGACGCGATCCTATCAGTGTCTAGTACCTCGTCTTTGGCTCGGTTTGAATAGATCAGATACCATGTAAGTATTACTATTTGCCCTTATACTGGACTAATTTAGATAATAGTCCTATTGCTGCACTCTTGGTAACTAACAACCTTATTAAGAACTGATACAAACTAAACTAATAACACCAACAGTCTCATCACCGTATTCTTCGTTTATTACTCCTATCGCATACAAACAATGATATGTATTGCGTATTGTTCGTATCCTTTTTTCAATCCCTTTACTATTCACAGATATATTTTTAAAAAGCCTATTTATCTATTTAAAGGTCTCTATATTCAAGGACATCTATTGACAGACTCGTATCAGTAATACGCGATACATGTAATAAAACGTCACGTAAGATAGTTTTATCTGTCCCCGAAGAAAATCACGTCATAACCGTTTGAACGTACGAGCGGAATGGACGCGTGTACGAGGGATAGAGTAAGTTATGCGCCGTTACGCGTTATGACCGTTCGCTAACGTGCCAGCAATCTAATACTTTGCATTCATGTATCAATGTCTTAATAACATTGTAGGGGCCGGATTAAAATATTTCTTTTACTGACTTTGAATACCGATCCGAGATTAGCGTTCGATTTCATCCTTGAAAAATATTTGTTTAAGAGCCTTAATTTTTTAGTGTATTTGATTGTAAAATTCTTTTATATTCATACAGATATCAATAAATATTTATGAAAATATTTAAGTATACCTATATACCTACTGTATGATTATCACGGCCTACGCTAGACCAGGGTTATGGTCAGTTGTTTGTGCGTGAAGTACTCCGAAGCTAGTGTAATAATAACCTTTGTTTTTCGTACGACAATACATTGTTCACTTAAAATGGTAAACTTATAAGAAAATAACACATTTATATCCTGCATATATTATATGTGTATACGTGCGAGCACACTTTTTATGTGTGAGAGCAATGGCGTGTTTCAGAGTGTCTTTTATGTGATAGTGTGTGAATATTATCGTTATTTATTTATTAGGCCTTCGGAGAGATCTACACTTAGCGGGCGTAAAAGAGTCATAAGTGACGATGGTAATGCTTGATTGAATACCGATAAATCCTAATCCTGACATTTTTAAATTTTATTTAAAAAGTGTGGTAGTTATTGTAATAATAAATGCAATAACACTTCATGATGATACTGTTTTATCATTGCTATCGGGTCTCCTTCCAGAATGAGAAGGGTTACGACCAGAGTCTGTCATGCTAGCCAAGTAAGAGTTGACAAATTTGATAAGCCTTGAATAACTTCATGGTGCGGTGCGGTTAGGGTGTGCAGATTTCCTACTGTGTTGCCCTTTACTATAGTTTGTGATATATTATTTATTTCACCTTAAAACACACATCATTTTATAAGAAAACTTGGGCACACCACATTGATTTGGGTAACGGAAATAGACTGTGTATTAATGGATATTTTCACTTTATCATCCATGTTTATTCTCTCCAGTCAGTTCCTCAATTACCTAAGTAGGTACAGCATCAAATATTAATGTAACCTCCATTACAAGTCGGGCCTTTGATCTGTTATTTAATATAAAATTTTATCCAATTCTATTTCGTCGTGGCACCTTATTGCTTATTCATTGAATTATTGAGTACAAGTTTTCCCTCCTAATAAAATAATAAGTGAAACACGTAAACATTACTTATATAAATATATTTCATACACGGATTAGATAATTTTGTTTTTTAATAGGAAAAAGTTACCGGAAAAGATATCTATTATTTGAATGTGAATATGTGGATTACAAGATTACGTTAGCATTAAACCGTAACAAAGAGATAACGAAATAATAATACAAATAATGTTTAGGTAACCTTACATACATAGGTATATCCATTCAAACTCAAGTCAGACTATGGTAAGCAGAATGCTTATAAACAGCGTAATGGATATAATGTATATGTCTTAATGCCTTTTTTGTTTACGAAGCGGAAACCTTCAAAAGGAACCCGGTAGGTGCACTGCGAGAACTACCGGGTTATGTGGGGCTTTTACCCCACTAAAACCCCCTCGGCGGCCTATTTCGCCACTAATTAGAGGGCGCGGTGGGATTTCCACCGAAACACACTGATTCCCTTATGCGGCTTTATACTCGGGAGAGTCATAGTGGTTTATCCTATGCCGTCCGGTGCTCACGACTATACCCGGTCACACGTCGTCCATCCCGGGATCGCCACCTGAAGAGCTCGAGCTCCCGCTCTAGCCGCTTGCATCCAGGGAAGCCTCCTTTTAATCGCCTCTTAATGCTTAATAACATATAAAACCTCAAACCATTGCACAGAAAATCACCTATGATGGAATGTTCACCTAATAGTTTTGTTGTTTGATGTTTCATTCAATTTATATTTTCTATTCAAACTATCAAGTAATCAGCTTTAATTCAACGGTTGTTTGAAAAAAAATACCATTTGAAAGTTTTCAGCTTTCGTATGGTCGTTGTACCACAGTGAATTGATAAACAGTAAGATATTAATGATTCACTGTATTGAAAAAATTAATGGTTAAAACATTTGAAATATCAAATTGTCTCCCCTAAACTGTTAATAAACATAGCAGCTTTAAGATAGTGTACAAAAGTACGATGAAATAATCAGGAAATAATTAAACGAAACGACCTGGCATATTTCAATGGCTTACACACCTCTAAAGTTTGGAATTCGCAGATAAAGTAAGTAAAAGTAAAGTTTTTCAATATATTTTTTCTATATTACTTGTAGGCGTTATACATACAATATACGCGTGCACCAGATGGTGAGTATGGTCAAAGAACAAAGTGATTGAGTTGCGGGTAAGTTTGATCCTAATCTAGGACAAATATTTGTGCAATAAGCAAAAGTGCTTGTTCTGTGCATATGTGTATAATTATGTATGTTTTAAAAAGTCTGTATGTAGTTTATTAGCTGTCTGATTACCATAGCACAGGTTCTGCCTAGGCTTCTAGGTTCTGTCAAATAGTCGCAAGCCATTGTTATTATTATTCTGAAACTGTCAAAAATGCGTTGTTTATTCTGCACAAGGAATCGACAGTTACCATACTGTTATAATGTTTGCTGTGGTGTCCGATTAATTCTTGTACAGTGAGTACCCTATTTATTGATCCGAGTAATTGCTTTTTGTTCATGCCCTCCCGCTCACTCGTTTTTTTTTTCATTTTACCGTCTCGTTTTCCAATGACTCTATACACTTTGTAATATTAGAAACTCTCGCTTTTTTAATTCCACTAGTCAAATAAACACATGTAAGTTTTGCTCTTGGGTGTCATTCCGTTTCTGACGTTTTGATTCTGTTGATGATATTCTGATTAAAATGGTACAATTATTATATTATATAGGCCCGATTTTTTTACATTTGTCGAGGTTCATGATTATTATAAACATAATACTTGGGACATCTTACACTGGGCCATCAGATCCCAGACTAACCAAAGCCTTTGGTATAGTGGTTAGACAACTAATAAACACTATGTACTTTTCTGAGTACATATGTAATTATTTCCCTGTACTATTTTACACCTAGATCCAAAAAAAGTACTTATGCTCATCACATAAGTGTCTGTTCTCAGATGGAACCGAATCCACAAACCCCACCTGAGTAATATCATTAAGAACTAAATCAAGACGTCGGTTGAAATTGCAGGAGTTTTGCCTGGAAAATAAAAATGTTATCTTTAGGTATAACCCATAATGCTATCGGTACTCGTAGTTATTTTATCCTTCAGAAAGCAGGGACACAAAATCAAAGAGCACTACACTCGAGGGGATCTCGGCTATATCGTAAGATCGGCTGAATATTTTGTTTGAATTACGATTTTCAAGGACCTTGAAAAGGTATTTATTTATATATTTCCTACGTTAAGCAGTGGTAGACTGGTGGTTCAAATTTAGCCTCCTCTGGTAGTCCGAGGTGTAAACCTTGGTATGTATAATGCAATTTGAGGACAGTTACACACTAGGATCCTCCGTAATATTCTCTAATGCATAAGTCTGCTGATATTCAATAGATAAGCTTAGTAGTGCAATCAAAAATCCTCGGTGTATTTCAACGAATGCATTTTGTATTCACGATATAATATGATATTATGGACTGTGAATTTCCTTCCCACAACTAAAGTAAAAAATCAGGGAAGTACATACTATGAGAATCTTAAGAACGTTATCAAACCGATACCATGTTCAGCGGAAACCGAACGATTATTGGATTCGGCCCCGGGTGGGTTATAGATACGGAACTATTTGGTCTACTTCCGAATAGCCGAGGGACCATATCGAATTGGACGGCTCTGGAGTGAAGGGTTTCCAGGGAGTCATAAAACCACATTTATAGTATTTTACCAGTTGTACTGATAATCTCGGTTTTATAAACTTGAAAAAAGTGGCAATTTAATAAATGGTAAACTTAATATTGATTTTATTTGCCTACCTCTTCGACGAGCGATTGCAAGCACAATTGCTGATCAAAAGGACCTGAGTACGAATCCTGGCTCGGGTACTATTGGATTTTTATAACAGAATTTATTTCTAATTATAATTTGTAATTGTGATCGGAATCTGGATTTTTGCCTGGTGTATGGCAATAAGCTCCACTCCCTATTCTATAGTGAGACGTAAACGTAACTGATTAAAAATGGGAGTGTATTATACACCTCTGCCTACCTCTTCAGAGATTACAGTCGTGATTATACATATTACGTAAACTTAAATTTATATTCTAAAATATTTGTAAATATTTTTTTTATAATTTATACGTATCGACTCTTTTTGTTATACGCTACTCTACGTTTCGTGATTTCCTTAACAACCTAAGTTTCAGCCAATCTAGATTTCAAAGATTATTCATACCTGCCCAGACTATCCCGACGGCTACACCAACACTCATTATCCAGAAAGCTTATAACGGTCCAAAATGTTCCTTAGATGAGGGTTGACCAGTTACGACTATCTCCTGTAATCCGTGCTCCCATAGCTAGTGTTCTATAGTGAAGTGCTGTACGACGAAAAATGATTAGTGCACAATAAAACTGATTAGAATTTGTATTTAAACTTTGAATAAGCCCCCTACTATGCAGAAAGAAAACTACTATTTCGTGTAATTTAAGATCTATTTCGTTAAGTGTTTTAGGTTTTGTTTCATACGAAACTAACAGCAAGCTGCCGTAGATTGTGGAAGTAAAGCTCTTTTGGGTTAAGTGCCTCTCGGTTTATACACAGCGGAGAACTCGAGCTTAAATTGGACGGGATCCGAATACAGGCATAGGGAATATTACTGGTAGGTGTATTGAAGGTTTAACGTGAAGAGCCTGGAGTTTCAAATTTGCTTATGCTATTATGTCAACCTGCATTTGCCTTGCTTGGCACGCTACGGCCTTAAGCCTTTCTATATCTCAGATGACCCAAGTGTCTAACCACTTGGAATGACTGAAGGGTTGTCGGTGACGACGTTAAATAGGTTTTGGCGATATTGGAAAATAATAATGACTCAGAAAATATTACCTGTTCATTTAGAAAAATAGAAAAAAATACTCTCTGTCTATACCGTAAACCACCTAACGTGATTATAAAAGAATAGTAACAATAGTTCATAAAAGATATGGAGCGAGATGATCCATGCTGTTTACATGTTGCTCGTTCCTGATGAAAACAAAAAGCTCGCAGTAGTAAAATGTATCATACTGTAAAAATATGTACACTGTGGCCTCTTGGAATATTCCTACCGGTCAAACTCTGTCTATTAGTTCGAGTAATTACTTCGCCCAACTTGTTTTATTCATTTTGGCATCCATTTTCCGATGACACAAGCCACTCTGTTTGATATTGGATACATGTGCACGGTTGGTTCCAAAAGCCGAGTTCAGTCGGCAGCGAGTAGAAAAAAATTCTCGGAACATTTCACAGTTAAAAGTTTTATCTCTGCTTACAATTTGCTTTTCGATCTTATTTAAAATATTTTTACGTTTGAACTTTACGAAAGTGTTATAATAATATAACGAAAAAAGAGTAGAGAGGAAGGTCTAGAAAAACAACCCTGAATTGCATAAAAGATTATGTGAATGCTGCGACTGAATGTTGCGATAGCGGTTAATAGGAAGGGATGAAGGGACAAAACATATTGCGTACGATCCCAAACCCGTTGGAAGCAGGTCGGGAATATGATTTATGAAATTTCAAGGAAAAACGAGTCATCATAGTAATAAAATTATTTTTAAGTAATGGTACAAAATTTATATTACTAGTAAATACATAATTATATATGTATTACACATAAATAAACAAGGACAACGTAATATCACGTCAATTAGGTTTGCTGCACTCGGAGGCTCCAAAATAACCAGATTTATCTTAAACTCTTTTAAGTAGTGTATAAAATTACAATTTTATTTAATTTCTAGATTAGACTAAGCCCTATTGATCTTAGAATATGAAAGATCTTATTAATTTTATTATTATTAAACATCGATATTGACGTCAATCAATATAATTGTGCAATTGCTAAATTGCACTTTTAATATACTTAACAAATAATTGTGGGTTACAGGTTCAGCAATCCTCGTAGGGTTGCGCTACGGAACTTGCCTATATCTCCTTAAAGGGTTAAGGCAGAGGAGCGTAGTACGCTTCCATGTTTCACCAGTTACATTATACAATAACGGCGGGAGCTTATGACGAACGACCTCGTACAGATCTGAAACTAGTCAGACTATTCCGAAAAACATACGTGAGTTAAGTCGGTACATATAAAATCATGTTTATAAATACTCAGGACATATTTAATAGTAAAATAATATATTATACGATTCACCATGGAATAGGAGATAAGTTTACTGCTGTATATTGGGCAAAATTCCGACTCCGAGCCACTACTAGGAATTTCAAGATAGAAAAACCCAGTAGTACCCAAGTCGGGACTCGATAAATAAATGAAACTTTAGATCGAAAAATAAATAAAACGTGTCACGTTCATGTTTTCATTGCTTCTTTATATTGTGATTCTACTAATATAATAATTAAATAGTTTAATCCATCGCTCAAACTTTTTTCTTATAAATACTTATTGCTTCCAAAACTTAGCACAAAAACTCATCCTACGCAGATTTGCTTTTGATTGAGATATACTTTTATACAGTTTATAACTAATATTGAAAGGGAAAATTGAATTGTTAGATTGCATTTCAAAATTAATATATAAACAAAAAGCTGAAATTGATCCCTCTCAGATCTTTTTTAAAACTTTTAATACTAGGTTATGTTTCGGTTGCAATCAAAAATAAAATTATATTTCTTTACGGATTCTCAAAAATCCCTTTATGCCATAAACTTAAGGTGTTCGGTATTATATGGTATATACGGTATGCTGTATTCGAATATCTGTACTGGAATTTAAATCTAATTTAAATTGCGAACATCAAGCTTTGAGATAAGCCGACAAAGCCTTTGTTCTACTAACGAGCGATACCCGTGTATGAACTTACTAGAAACAACGAGAAGCTGCTAGAACTTTCTATTTCTAGACGATCTCAATATCTTGTCTTAACTTTATTTACGTAAGTATTCGTATCCAGATAAAACAACTTTCATAAATATACGTAAACACAAACATGTATTTTATTAAGGAACGAAAAATAATTTTGAAATTCCTAAAACTTTATTAACGATTTTTTGATAAAATTCATAAACTGATTAGGGACTAATTGATAAAACAATTCCACTCACTCCCTGTTTTTTTCCAATAAATCAAACTAAGTTTTTTCCATAGCTATGTAGATAAATTTATATTTCCACCATTCTACTTGGTATACACTATTGATTTCCATCAGACGTTTTATAAAAGTATATTCAAGTGCTGAGTACCACTTATGAACAATTAACACATAAAATGAAAATAAAGTGCGCTTGCAATTGTGGCCAGCGCAGTTATCAGAACCGAATCTAAATTATATTGCTCCTTGCTTGCTCGCTTTTCTGTTATAAAATTCAAAATTCGCCTTGCCTGCCACCTATCGGACGACACATTTCATTTTTTTCATCAAACAAACAAAACTGGAATAATGATTATTTCGTCGAACAGTACGAAGTCCAATGAGGAAATTGAAAATAATATGGAAAAAAATCACCCTAACTACTTCACCCTGGGAAGACTTACCGTCATTTTTATCAAGTACCTTTGTCACTGTTACAACAGTTCACGCCAAAGGACCTCACCACTTCACAGCACTTAAAAACTGGTAAAGATTGTAATTATCATTCATATGGATAAATTATCATTGAATTTTAAACTTGGTCTTTGAAGTATTTCTAGTTACTGTTGAGGCTCATATGCTATACATTAAATTTTAGTGAATTGATTACATTTGAACTGTCATGATGAAGACACAGCTATCATAACGACACAGACGTCGGGTTAAATGTCAAAAAATATAGTACATGGCTTATTAAAATTTACTTGAAAGGTATCGATCGAACCCTGATGGTTTTATCTGTTAAGAACATGTAAAGAGTGACAGTTCAGAACCCTTTTAATTATTAAATCTATCTGTATCTTTCACTTATGGTTGTATACCTACCTATGTAAGGTAGCACACAGAGCATTTTTCACCTTGGACATCAGTATATTGACTTATTATCCACAAAAAGAATATTTGAATTTGAATTTTAATCACATATTTATATTATCAAAATTGTTTTATTAAAATTCTGTACCTATCAACTACGAGTCCCTAGTACGGTTTCAAACATAAAAAGTTATTAACACTTCGATGCTTAAGATACACAATATGAGCGAACGGTTTTAATTAAAACCAAATATAAACAAGTATGTTTATGTGTGAGCGCTATATACATATATATGTGTTTTCACGTTCTCACATATTTCTAATGGTGGAGCAGGGGCAATTAAGTCTCGTGATATTGAAGCGTGGGAGGTTATTAGATACACATCACACGCGTAGGTGGCAGATATACACTAATAACACAATTACAGTAATTAATTAAAATGTAATTGCAATAACATTGTGTATAAATAAACTATATTTAAGAAATTGTACCATTTAAATTATT
>DWDT01000755.1:0-18792 GCA_018245595.1 Microceris scylla
ATTAATTTTAAGACATTACGATGTATTTGCGTAAACTTTTTTTTCGTAATATTCTTTCTCATTTCATGTTTTAATTTCTTTTTAATAGAGGGTCGTTTGTTCTGGTATAATTTGTTAGAGTTGAAAGGTGCGGGGAATGGCTGCAGTCAAATGCCATAATGCACCTTTTTCATGCAAGTTTCATTTGCAAGTGATCACATTTCATCAATTTATTACTATGATATTTTCATTTAATTTCAATTTATTACTATGACATCAAATATATTATTTTGCTAATTTGACATATGTAAAGTTCACATTGACTTTGTTATCGAATTGAGACATCTGTGATAATTTAATTAATACATAGATGCTGCCTAAATTGTAATAAATAAATAAATTTTGGACATTTACCACTAATTGTATCCATTTTTATTATCTCCGAATTTATTTGTAGAGACCTTATTCCGGTATAAACTCATTCTTATCACCATTTTGAAGTTTATTTAAAAAATGTTTTGAAAATCTGTTCACTCTCAATACTGATGTTATCACCGTACTAAATAGCAACAAAGTCGGTACAGCGGTTTTGTAAGGTAAATAGTAAACTGTATTGTTCACATTTAAAATTAACATGAATTTCATGAAATCAAAAAAATGAACAAAATACGTTATGCTTTAATTTAATTCAAAATGAATTTTATGATCATGGTTAAGAGCTCATGGGATGGTAAGGGCCGTTGATTAAATTAAGTTAAATTTCATACCTTTCTGAATAACATTTCCGAGCTTACGAAGGGAAAGTTCAAATCCCATGTTAAGCAAGTTTTAAAAGGGGCGGAATAATAGGAGATTCATTAGAATGATATATTGAATAAAAATACATAAGGGGCTCGATTATGGTGAAACATGTCTTGCTAGGTATTTGTGACAATATTGGTTGAAGTTTAATTATTTGAGTTAATCATATTGTTCAGTTATCCTGTTTTAATCAAATTTAAAGTAATAATATAAATTGCTATGCACCGTGCACAAGTCCAGATTCAGTTTTACTACTGAGAATGTTAAGTTAGCAAAACCGTATGGTACTCGTACAAATCAATGACAATTTTTTTTGTGATTGTTACTCTATTTTTTATTAACTAAATCTTCAGCATTTGGAAATATTCTCCAAGTTACAACTATATGAACTATTATAACGTTATCTTTATCTGATTTACGTCAAAGGGAAACCTTGCGTAACATCTTCTCGAACTTTCCTCGCCTCCAACAATTGCTCGCAGACACTGAACTTCCTTTAGCTGGAATTCAGAACGAGCGTTCCCTTTGACGTCTACCATCTAACGATACTTAGGTTCTGGGAGTTAATCAAACAAATGGTGCTGGTAGCTAAAGTTTCAAGCCACGAGGACGCCATGTTTGTTAGACTGAATCACAATTTCTTGCAATGTAAATAGCATAAATTATATTTCTTAGTTATTATAACTTCTTTCTGTCACTAAGAAATGAAGAGCATGGTCTTGTTGACTTTTTCAAAACGATTGGTAAAAATTCGAAATTAAGTATCTTTGTATGTAGTATTTCGGTTTTGATATCTTATAGATGGTCTTAGAATTGATCACCGGTTGGTTAGTCATCTGAATTGGATGCTATATATTGGTTTTGGTTTTCGGCGTTTGTTTATTTTCACAGTCTACAACAGTAGAGTACCAGTGAATGATTGTACAGAGCTAAAAATTTATAGTGTTATTATAAGTTTGAAAATTTTGACACCTGCCACTGGGCTATAAGCATTTCCTCTACCCATCTACAAAATACGTGGTATATTGAATGGCAAAATAGCGTTATGCAAATCAGCGTACTCCCGCTGATGTCGCCCTTGAGGCTCCATAAACTATTCGCTTACTTTGCTAAACAAAATGCTCAGTAGCGTTAGTTTTAGGATGTGGCCATTTTTCTTCTTCGTGACTATATATCTCGTCTACCCTCACTTCCCGTTTCGCTTTGATTAGATTTGTAAAGGATTCGTAAAATTTTATTTCTAGACTCTTCCTATTGAATTTATCAGAACTTGTTTTCTCCCTTTGTTAAAACAATTATTACCAAATCTAAAAGTTTCTTCTTGAATAATGAAAAAAATATTAATACAGCCTTGAGCCTGGATATTAATATCGCCTCAAGGCATTAATTATAACTTGCCATTGTTTTCAAAATGTTTTCGTCGGACAATTTTCTTGGTACATTTTGTTGGTTGGTGGGCTTATATCATTATTTTTAAAATAATGATATCGATCGATTCGAATATTCGATATTCGAATTGAATATCTTATTAAATTTGTGACGCTAATTCATCAGCTTCATAGTAGCCAGAATTACTTTACAGATATATGTTATTTGCTATGTTAAATAAATTAATCTCTTCAAAGTTCAAACGGTGACGCATGACTGCTTTGTTGAAGCTAAATTTAATAACCTGTACAGTATTATTTTGCATCAGTATGGAAAGAGAAAATTTTTCATGGCACTAGTGATTTGCAAGTCAAGGACCGTCGAACGCGGTTAGCTTCCTATATTTGACTGCTAGTCTCAAATTTCCAAACACCTTCTTTACCTTTCCTCGAAAGTTATAGCGCTTTTTGTTACCGCCAGATCGCAGTCGTAAACTAGTTACCTGTCAAGGCGGCTTAAGAACTTCCAACTGGGGAATCGTAACTCCATTAGCCCAAAATCGACCGGCTTGGTAAACTGAGCATACATTTCGACCCAGATACTATGTAACTACGGCGATCGCTGACCAGCTGTGAGAAATTTATAATGGCTGCCACTAACTTGAGTAACTTTGTATAATATAGTGTCATGCTGACTAGGTTGTTATTTCCGTGATTAGTGACCTTAATTATTGAGTTGGCGGTCATGGGTTCGATTCCCAACCATATGGAACACATTATATGATCACACGATTACTTCTTAAAGCATGTAAAATTATCTTTATAAGTATTAATATACTTAAAAATGTATATAATTTATTTTACAACTTGTTTGGTTAGCATATAAAACATATGTTTTGTATTGTTATATGCTTTGTATTTGTAGCATATATTTTGGCTTGAAATTTGTTCATTCTGATAGAAGACCCGTTAAAAAGAGGACTGATAAAAATAGTTGATCAAGATGATGGTGATGATGATGACGTCGACGAAGATGATGAAGCTTATGACGACGATGGGGATATTGTTTCTCTAAACATGTAATTTGTCATGTAATTTGTAATTTGTTGTTGTTCACCAAAGCACAAAGTACTCGCAATAGAACAAATGATGGAGTAAAGCATTGTGTTAAAGAATACTGTGCGTTATGAAAGGGAAACTTTTACGGTTCAGGTACCCGCTGTACGAACATTATGCGAACTTATTAATTCATGTCACTCAAACGTATGTAGAGCTCCAGAGCCCACATACCTTTATATCAGTCGCTTGGTTAATTTATTAAGTTCAGCCTTTGTCTTGAACGAATATTATAAGGTTATTGTTACACTGTTAGCGATTGGAGACCACGAGTTGGCAAACGTAGCGCTCTGTGCCCTCTAGACAGGTGGACTGACGAAATACGCTAAGTGGCTAGAAAGTTTGCTAGAGAAGATTAAGATCGAGCTCAGCTATTAGAGATGAGTGATTTTTATCACATATTTCTAAAGCCACGTTTCTCAAGTGTCTTATTATGATTAATACAGCTAGGCAATGGTTATCGTTGCGGAGTTGCAATTACTAAATGATTAGTTATGTTCAAGTTCACTGGAAACTGCTACTGAAAATTATCGAAAACACTTTTATATTGCCGAGAATATTTTATTTATTAGAAATTCACAATGTGATAAATGTCAAGGAAATGTACTAAAACCGATTATAGATAATACATAAAGGAGCTGGAATATATTTAATCATTAAATTTGATCGATGACAGCATCGATGCTTCTTGGTGACGTAATCAATAATAATAAAATAAAGTAAACGTAACATCACGCCTGTAATCCCTGAAGGGGAGTGTAGTACGCTCCCACGTTTCATTAGTTACGTTTACGTCCTATGGAATAGGTGTTGAGTCAGTTCTACTAGAAATTCTATATTAGAAAAATCCAATATATCCAATTTCCCCGACCCGGGATTCGAACCCAAAACCTCCCGATCGGCGCCCTTGCAACCACTCTACGAACATGGCAGTCATAATAAATACATATTTTAAAACTTCTTTACACGTGTAAAGAAGTTTTAAAATATGTATGTATCAGATGAGAACGTTCTCATCTGATCCCAATTAAACAGAGCCTACTAACGGTAATGAGGCAGCTGATGAACTACATATACCCGTACGTATATAAGCACAATGTATCTAGTTTTTACACCAAGTTAAAAAAGAAATTCCTGTCTTCATCAGTTATATATCGGCAATCAAGTCTTATTTAAACTGTAAAATTTGCTTGTCACGGCTTATAACCAGTTCATAGTATAATTACATAATAAAATTTACTTTACATTGTAATAAAAGCAGATAATTTTTGGATCTTTGCCAGAGCTTTCGATATTCCATTTTCTAGTTTTTCAAAACCGACAAAAAGAGTATTTATGTGCAAGTGATAATGACCACATCGCATACAAATATTATAAATGCGAAAGTAATTCTCTCTGTCTGTCTGTCTGTGGCGTGATCCCCGCAAAACCGCTGAACCGATTGTGGGGATATTTCATATAGAGATACTTGAGCATGGAATGAACATAGACTACTTTTTTCTCCAATTTTTTTTACTTTTCCCAGAAATATCATTGATATACGAAATGGTCGCCGAAATTGGGCTTCATATCATTTAATTTTGAACATTTAATTTCGAAGTTATCATCATGAATATAAAAATGCTATACACGAACCATGTGCACGAACATTACGTGGCAGACTAAATTCCACGCGAGCGAATCAGCGAACAAAGCTAGTATTGTCGTATGGAATCATGTGCCTTTGTTTTTTGTTCCAAAATTATGCAATTTAAAAAATATGCTTCCATCCGTAAGTTCTGGTAGTAAAATTTTTTTTTTTTTTTTCGATTTTTTGACCATAATATATTACTCCAATTCTTATAAGTCCTTGGTAAAAAACTGTAATCTTATAAACTTAGTAAATAAATAGTAAATTTTGAATTATACAACAAAACTAATTAAGTAAATTTTTCTAATGTTCTAATAATTAATTATTCTGTAACTGAAAGAAAAAAGCAGTCCCAAATTACACTATTTTAAAGTCAGTTCATTTTACATACTCCATTAAAATGGAAATTTAGAGTAGTAACGAGATCACGTAAGATTATTTTTATATTCAAAAAAGGTCCTTAGAATTTTTCTATCTGTACGGGGTGTGAGACAAATTATGATGTACTTTCAAGGGCTAAATGACCCGAGGTTTTCGCTCTACCCTCTATGTCATGCCCGTAGGGATTTCCGCGTTGCTTCGCTCTCCTGACCCTTTTAGTCCCTTTTGATTCAGTACAAAGTGAACGATAAGTGTATCTACAAGATATTGATATTAAATCCAACGTTTCTGTGACTATTTTTCTATTAAACTTTTCGTGATCGTCTACGTGCATAATTGAATCAGTCTTCGCAGCGAACTCGCTGCGATCTGCGAAGAAAATCGGATACGACACAAACTAATTGGGTTATTCTGAAAAAGCATGGCTTAGTACAGTCGTGATAGCTAAGTGAATACAAATTCAGCCTTCTACTCTGAGGATCTCGAGGACTGTAAATGAAATGAGGACTTAGATGTGCGTAAATTCATCACTACCTATAACGGCAAAGAAAAACCTTGCGCGCAACCCGCAAGTATTGGACATTTCCATAGTATTTTCTTGAGTGGGTAAGACCGATATTTAGCCAGCTTGGCAGACAATGGCCCTGACTCTTCCAATTCTGAGAGGAGACGCTTGTTCAACAGTAGATCAATAAAGGACTTGACCAATAATAATATAGCTGGTACGAATATTATTTAATTATGTTGTGAGTTCTGGGCTATATTTTTAGCACGATTAAAATCTCGTTACTCGCTCGCTATCAGACACAAACCGGGAACGTGCTTGTGTTTCGAGTTTGCGGTTTTCACAGATTTAATTTATTAAGTCCCAACAAGAGTACATATACATATATTTCCGAATGACATTCAAAACGTTGTTTAGAGAGGCTTAAATGGAAGGTGTGGTTTATTTTGTTTAAACTCTTGATACTATTTATATGTCTGTGTGTCTTTGTGTGTGTATGAAAATGCTTTTAGTGAACGTGTTTGCGTGTATTATCTAATTATTCTGACTCAGCTTTTGAGACATTACACAATATATGTACCTACTTTCAACGGGTAAAGTGTGTGTGGTTTATTTTTTAATGTTAGCAATCTTTCAACGTTGTCCGCAGCTGAGTTTTGGCTATTAGCCCGTATTTGCGTTAATCTGCACAAGAGTAATCTGGTGTACAATGCGATTGACCTCTGAACATTGTGAAAAAGACTTATCCGAAGTAGTGGGATATATAAACGCTTGGAGGTGTATATTATTTTGAATGACCTGCTGGTAGACTGATTCTGATGAGGCATGTAGAGTGTATTGACAGCCAAGTATAGTTATAGTATAGTGTAAGTTCTTTACAGACCGGGCGAACTACTTCGACATATATATTGCGTGGAACATATACACATGTATTTTCCTAAAGGGGTAGGCAGAAGAATGTACTATGCTACCTTCATTCCCACGATTCACAGGTAATGTTTAATGTGACACGAATCTAGACTACGTATTATTAGCGGGAATTTTAATTTGAGAAACCCGATAAAACTTTGAAACTTTCAATGAGACAGAGGATCCATGAAATAGAATATTATGTCAAATTGAAACTAATATTATTAAGTGTCGTCTTTCAAATTACTGGTAAAATAATATCGGATTTAAATTGTATAAGGATGATCTTATTTATTAACCGAACAACAATAAAACATCCGAGCGGTGCAAAGTTTGACAAGCGCTGGCGCAAATGCCTTTGTTATAGATGTTTTGTGATGTTTAATGTAAATCGTGCTTACGTCGCTGTTGGCATTTAAATAACAAACAATTTTGGTAAATAAACATTTGAGTAACAATTTGAGCCATTTAATGATGACCTCGTGTTAAGGAAACGGCTTATCGTGTTATAAGCATACGTTGAGTGTAAATAGTGCTTTTGTGGGTGCAATGGTTAGTGAAGTTGATTGTTGAAAGGGGATCGTGGGTTCGATTAATATCTCGTAGTTTTTTTTTAGTATAACAATCACAAGCGTAGGCTTTGTGTCTGGGTGTAAATTGTTTTACCGTCTGTGTATGTTATTAAAAAACGTAACAAAACGCCTGTAATCCTCGTAGAGGTAGGCAGAGGAAGGAAGTACATTCCCACGTTTCACCAGTTACGTTTGACTTGCATGGAATAGGTGGTGAGCCTATTGCCATACACCGGGCACATATCCAGACTTCGAGTCTCTACTAGAAATTCTAAATTACAAAGATCCAATAGTACGTACCCCACCCGAGACATGAACCCAGGACCTCTCGATCGGCATTCACGCGTGCAACCACTCGATCAACGAGAAATCCGTCAACCCGTACCTCATCGGTTTGGGAGATTAATGCCTTAGTTGATCTTGTGAAACACAGTGAAAAAAGCGTCGAGGGTAGTAGCGAAGGTGTAATGAATGCCAAATTTAAAAAAGTCATGTATAAAATCTCAGTCAGAACTCTTCGACACGGTCCTATGTGTATGAAAAAAAAATTCACGTCAGACCTATGCAATACCAATATGATTAATTGGCACTCGCTGCTCTGTGCTCACCACCTAAGGAACATAGCTTGATAAAATAATGATCCTACCAATAATACACAAACTCCTAATCTAGTCTCAACCAGATGACTTAAATTATTCAGTTTATACAAAAGAAAAATAGCGATGACCTAAATAAATATTTGATATTGCCTTTTAACGCTGCCGAGTTTAATAACCGCTGAGGCAGACGCTTTTCTTACGGTTGTTTTGAGATGTTTAATTTCGCCCATTGTTACAGAACTTTCAGATAACAATGGTATTTAAATACTGTGAACCATCATGCAGAAACGTAACGGACAGAAAAAAAAATTACTGATATCAGAAAGTACTGAACTGGAATTCCAAATTTCCATGGATGTGTTATATTAATATTCCAAATTTCCATGGGTGTGTTAAATTTCCATATGTAACAAATATGTATATATGTATGTAACTAATGGTTGTTTGTAGCACTGTATATGACAAATATTATTGATATTTCCATGTAAATAGTACTCCTAGCGCGACTACGCACTTCTCTACGCACCCTACTCCAGGATGTGATATTTGCGGCGATATATCGCCACATATACCGTCGTCCATCCCAGTATTTCTGACTGAACAGTTTGACTATTCACTCTAGTCGCTTTCGACACCCAAAACCTCAGCCTAGGCGAGTTTTACGACAGGTATGGAAAACCGTAGCTCGTATTCTAGTCTTAGGCTGCAGAGATAAACAGTGATAAACTAATTATTTAGGGTCTCCTAGTTCACGGAACTAACTAAACAAATAACTAAAAAAATGACATGCACGCCTGAATACGGATTCAGGCGCGCATGTTATTTTTTTAAATTATGTTTTATAGATTAGATTTCACCTGTTGTAAGTGGGAAGTAAAATATCTTAAGTATACCTACACAATTTATATTTCTTCATAATATTCTCTAAGGTATGTAGACTCAGTTTATTAATGTATACAGAGATTACAAAATATAAAACTGTTCTCAGCCTGTTCACGTGCAAAAGATTCTATACGACTCACTTTACATCTGCTTATCTGGGCTCTAAATTAAAATGATCTTAATATCTTCGTGTATTACACTGCAGATAACATTCACAAAGTAACGCTTCATCTACGAGTAGCTAACAATCGACTGTGTAATATCTGAGGTGATTACATGATTTCCATAAAATTTTGATTCGTTGCTTTTAGAGACAACAGAGCTTTGTGAAACGTTGCAGAGATGATGAAACTTGCTACTGCCAGTGATCTGGTGTTCATTAAAATTAATGAATGCGAACTGTTCTGTACTTGTAGGGAGTCATACTATCGGCGATGGAGATATACGTACTATAACAACTCGAACCATAAAACTCCAATATCTCGCCCGAAATTGAAGCATATTTCGCGAGTGTTACCTATAACGTGATTTGTTACTTTTCAAACAATAAACCAGCATATACATCTTATCCCCATTTTCGGGTCTCATCTAAGATTTAATCAGTTAAGACTGATATCACAGCTTAACTCATTCGCTTGGGGTAGAGCACGTACCTTACCCGGAGATGAAATATTCCCAGCTTGCATTAGTAAAACGTATCGAGTTCCCAGATGTATAATGAAGAGTAACATTTGGAATATCACTTGAGCACTCAATTTAGAATTCCGTCTCATAGATCGTCGTTCTGACATAAAGGCGGCGGCATCATTCAAATCAAATCAAATCAAATTCCGACTGATAGGGGAGTCTCCGAAATCCGTGCGCATGTATGAAGAATGACGGATGTAAAAAAAGCAAGGCAGGTCTGCAAGGTTAGAGATTTTTGGCACTTCGTTATCTCTGCTTAACCCGTAAGAGACATGTGTTTTATTAACTAACTCCACAGGTCTTAATACTATTTACACAGATAATGGTACATATGTTATATAGGCAGTTTTATAGCGTTTAGTTTATTTGTCTGTTTGTTAGTTCGTTCATTTATTAATGAATATGTATATCTACATATATTGCATTTATGTTAAACACGTCGTAAATACATGCTTTTGCTAGTTCTAGTCATCACAGATCATTACATTGATATTATACTTCTTCTGAGTTTTGGGTTAAGAGGAACTTGTTATATGTTATGTTAAATATAATCACCGGTTTTATTTAACGTCAGTACATAATATTAACGTTTCCTCACGCCTATTGTTTCCTCGAAGATGTAGGCAGAGGAGTATAGTACACTCCCACTATTCTAAGGTTCATGTCATACGTCCAAGCATGCAATAGATGGTGAGCTTATTGCCCTACATCGGACATAATTATATCGACTACGATTTTCTAGGTAGAAAATCCCACTGGTACTTGACCCGGTAATGAACCCAGGCGCTCTCTATCAATATTCGCGAATTCAACTACTCGACCAACAACACAGTCTATAAGTTTAATATACTGTAATTAATTAAATTAAAGAGGTATTAATCAAGAACAAATCTTAACTGATTGAACAGGGACGCTGGGCACGCAGGTGTGGATTTAAGGATTCGGTCAATAAACCGGAAAATTGAACGGGCGGGGAAATAAAGGCCATTTTGTGTCAAAATACCCATTAATTCCACTCACAAATAACTGTTTTTAAACCTAAATAACTCATTAACGTTTTGAAAAGAAGAAGTTCCAAACACCTGGAACGTTCTTTTTTCTAAAAACACTCGTCTTTTAATGAGTTTCGCATCAGATTAATAAATTTCTTTATCACAAACTCACACCTAGTAGCTGGGTGACAAGAAGGTTGGAAAGGTTAATTGGAACTGAAACCAGAGGCTCCACAAGGTGAATTGAAGTTGAAATTTATTAGCTAGGTCTACTGGTCGATGACACTGGGTCATATTACTTAAAACCGTTTGGATTGCACAATATTTTTATTAAAATCATAATCTAGAATAAAATCATATCTAGTGCCCTAGGCTATATCTCGCTTATTATCAGTTGACATTGTGGAGAAATACGAGCCTATTGCCAGTATAAAAAAACCATCATCACGTCAGATCCATTAAGCGGTAGACAGAATGCAAGAAACGTCAAATAGCTCTATCATTACAGAACTAACGTGCATCTCCTACATTCATTACCCTCTTCGTTACTGTCAATAATTTATTTTATGCATAAGTGATAATAAATAGCGATAGTAAAAATATTAAGAGCATTTAAAATAATAATAAAATTAAAAATACTAATATGTAACTATAAAATATAATTAGCAATATAATTATAATAATTTTAAACATAATAATAACAGAATTAAAAATAACAATAGTACCTAATAATAATAACAGTATTAAAATATGGTGTTATATAATGGGATTTATTATACTGCTAGGTTGGATTTCACGCTTCGTAGGTATATAGAGATATTTCTACACGCTTTTTTCAACTTAAATGTAGCTGTGATACACTTGACGTGGTCGCATGGCGGTAACGAACAATAGCGCCCAACTCGCAAGTGATTGGGCAGAGTGGCGTCGAGATTAATAAGTAGCTAATGTATTGGATTCGGGCAGAACTTAGGCTTGTAATTATGAGGATTTTTTTTTGTAAAGAACACTTTTCTAATAGCAAGGTGTTTTAACGGTTGCAAGCTTAAAGAATTTGTTTTACTTTGGCGATTTGAAATTTAGAATAAGTCCTTAAATAAGTAATAATAATGAGTTATTGTAATTATATTATGATTTCTAGGAGAAATTACTTTCTACTAAACAACAGTCTACTAAACAAACATTCAGTTTTTGACATAATTTTATGTGACATAGTAATACAATATGAAATACGACTCATTTGTTTCAAACATTAAGATTGTCGAGACCTAATACCCCACTTATATGTACCCTTACACACATACGAGCGTGTGTTCATTCTTTATTTATAAACATTTCGTGAGTATCTATGTATATAAGTACATGATTAACTTATTTACCAACTTAACTCAAGTACGTTTTTTCGGTCGACCGGGCCCCAAAGACCTTGGGTAGGTCCGAAACTAGACAGGCTATCCCGAAAAAACATACGTGAGTTAAGCCGATACACAATTTAATCATGTTTTCATGTTTACTTTCGTTACGGTTTGGTGGAACATGAAAATATAGACGAATATTATTTTTTTAAGGACAGCACAAAATAAAATCTAGACCTAACTTGCCATTTATTGACTGATTATTCGGATGATGATCAGATGACATGACCATCACGTCAATGAACTTGATTTAAGGAATTCCATTCAGTAAACGTAAAATTGAAATGGCATGAATAGTAGTCGGCTTTTGTACATTGATATCAAAAGATGTTTTGTTTTAGTCGAGCATCGAACCTGTAATAGATAGAACTTTGCTACGACATCGCCGTTTAACATCTGAACATTAGTCAATGTCAATTTAAACTAAATTATGTCCGATGTGAAGAGCAATTAGGAATGATCTAGAGGCTTGGATAATGTGTTAAAGTCTTGTTCTCATTTTCGTGGAGTAGGCAGCTAATTCTACACAAAGCCTTTAAAGAATAACATGTTTAAAACGGGGAACTGCTCGGAATAAATTGCCTGTCTTTTCTTTTTGTAGACCTAAGTTGAACTAAGCGAAAATGCTACCTCTTTTTTTAAAAAGGTGGCAGATTTTGTTTGATGAAATTTCTCGGAGAACTCTTACAGTTTCTAAGATAAGTAGGGACCAAAGGGGTCTTCAGAGAGAAAACTTTATCAAGCCTTTTTAAAATGAGTGCCAAAGTTTACACTTGTAGTTTTTTGACATCATCATCATTCTTAGTCTGTCTTAGTCTCCAGTTAGATTTAAACCTCCCTTGACAATCACCATCTAGCTCAGTTCTTCGTTTGCAGCGATTGTAAACAGCTTTTCACAAATCGTCATTAATAGTCATCTATAAGAAATCAATAACTAAAGTGATTACATCAACGTCATCATGACAGGTAGTTGTCCGCAAATATCAATTACAGCGAACTAATTCGATTTTAATTTTACGTAATTCTTCCTCAGGTAAGATCCAGTGAATTTTAGTCGAAGCTCCTGATGTACTACGCCCCCATTTGTGTAAATACTTCACGGTACATTTCCCACCTTCCTTTTCAGCACGCAAGGTAAGAATTATTACTTCGCTTCATTCCTTATTTATTGACTACTCCTTTTATATATTAGTTGGCTCCTGTATCCCATGGTTTCATGAAAAATATTAGCTGAATCGCTTGGTTGTAACCTCCTATATATTTTTTGTTTCTGATAAAATCTGTAAAACTGTACAAGAAAATAGTGTACTGAATATGAAAAATGAAATCGTTAATCACAATGATAATTACCTAACATGATCATGCAGACCTTTTAATATTATGGACCAACAGCATGGAGCGACAGCATGGAGAAATATTACTGACGCACCACCTAAGGTTGTTCATGAATGTGACGCTCCCCACTTACTGTACCTGCCTAATACACTTTTCAAACCAAACCATCATGAAAATATTATTCCTATAAGTAGAAATAGGTGCAGTAATAAGACAATAAGTGGAAGTTTATACATATAAATATTTCTGACAACTTTAAAATTGAAATATTTCTAAAGATTTCTTCAACATATTCAGAGTTGAGAAGTCATTACGCCACGTTACACATACGCTGTTAAGCATATTGAATTAAATGTTTTGTCAAGCATATATTACAAATTCGTTAACAACTTGCTTTTTAATCAAAGTTGTGCGTTCAACACTTGTCTGACTACCAGCGAGGAACTCAAAATTGTTCAGCCCATAATCCAAAATCCTTAAAATAGTCCTAATGGTTGTAGGAAATCCGAAGTTTATATTCAAGAACTAAATACTTTTACGTCTTATGCCGCCGAATCATGACTTCATCATATTTTTATTACATTTGCGTAACTCGTAACAAGTTTGTCGTTGGTAAAGCAATATTCCTTTTAATATTAAAGTTATGGAAAGTCAAAGGGAACCCATACGCATGAACAATTGGTATTCTGTGCACGGCCAGACTGAAAACTTTTGATTCCTAAAACTTTCTTCTTAAACGTGATGGAATTAAAATTGAAAGTTGTTTTCAATATTCATGACATATGATTAAAAACAATTATTCTCATTCCATTCTATATTCAAAAGTACGAGTACTTACAACATGTTTTAGCAGTAATGAACTTTTTAACTGAGACATTGTTTATTATTAAAAGACAATAACTTTGAGCCATTATAGAAATTAATACTCCAGATTAAAATACGATAGGGATGATAGAAAAGTAGACGATCAAAGCTGAACACGCTTCCGCGAACTCAACCTTGAAGTTCTAGACAGGATATTTAGAACGATTAGCAGCTAATGACAAAATGCTCCTGAGGATTATTTTCATGTAGTAATAACATGTCGCGATATATTTATAACCTGAAAGACGGTAAATAAAAACATATAGAGACTGTTCTACACTAAAGGAACTTCAAATTATAAGTGATATATAAAGTGATATATAAGTAAATATGTTGAAAATAATTTGTGATACCCTTCCCAGCGTTAAACTTGCTCGATCAGTCGAGTCCTTAATAAGTTTTGTCACTTCTTAACAAAACAGCGGAAGGGTTGATGGTGGTGACAGGAGACAAATTGTATTATGGCCGTACATATATTACGTCACATCCTATTGTTGGATACGGATCTAGTTGCGCAACTTTGACAACCGTAAAATCTAGCCGCTTCAATCCAATATAACTTTTCTGGCCGACAATTACCTTAAAATAACTGAAATATTCCTTCATTTTCATTCCCCCAGTCAACGGAGATGTCGTGCCTTTTTTGTGAAAGACTCGTTCTATTCATATCATGGGATCCTGCACTTAGGAAAATTAATTTTATGACGAAATAATTTTGTATACGAATCACGACCTTTACAAGCTTGGCCATTTTACTTCGTCCTATTTCATTTTATTCACTGAATGAGTCACCAGATCCAAGATATTCAGCTTACATTTTTATTAAAATATCTATTTATAAATGTAATATGAAATTGTCAGGTGGTAGAGACAGGATGATATAAGCTTATGCCGAGACGTACTGTTAAACAAAATTATTCTTCCGGCAGTGGAACAATGAAGCTGGTCTAACATTCATTGTAATATGTGTAATTTTATTACAAGAACTTGTTTTACGAACAGTAGATTATTCTTACAAAATTAGCATAACCTTACGTCTATTTAAATTTGATAAACGCTTTGTAAAATTATGTAGAAGGCTATTTAAAAAAAACATCGTGTACTATTGAGGCAATTGGCATATTGTCAGAATCCATCCACATCATATGTTTGCCAAGAATCAATTACATATCTCATACGCTTATACTGCTATCGCTTACTGACTGCAGAGAAATTTTGCTTTGAAGATACGTGACGGCACTCTTAATACGGTAATAGTAAGGCTTCCCATTGACTCGCACTGACCTAAAACAAAAGACAAAAAATTATTCATCATCATCATTATAATCATCAGTCTTCTGATGTCCATATCTGCATATAGACTTTCCCTAATTGGTGCCACTCCTTCTGGTCCTGGGCCTTCCGAATCTTGCAACATTCCGCTGTGTTCTTTACGTCGTCAGACCACCAGGTAAGAGTACGAAATACGCTCGTTTTACCGAGACGGGGCCGCCATTCCATGACCTTTCTTCGCTTCCCAAAAATAATTCAAACATTGGCTATTTCATGAAGTCTGCTAGTTCAACGTAGAAGCCATTAAGTTCTCAGATCTTGAATAATGACTTGTCTGTCTTTGCGGTTAAGATCCCTGTCTAGACTTATTGTGTAATTACTGCGAACTACACAGTTACTTATAAGATTAGCTCTTGTTTCAGTACTTCTCCGATCAAGAGCACCCGTTACATTTAGAATTTTGTTGTAAGATATATTTTTTTGCTTTAGTAACTCATAATTTATGTACTCCGTTTAGTTTTATCATGGAAATCTAGCTGTAATTATTAATAGAATGTTTTTTGGTTTGAGTTTATTTTATTTTTTTGTTGTGTCTGATGTCTGCCACCATTTTACGCCTTGATCAAGGTTTTCGTGACACAGCAAAATCTTGATATACCCTATACATATATTGTTAGGTATTAAATCTGCTCATTCAACTGTTAACAATGGTGTTGACAATGAACTGTTAATTAATAAATAAACTTGTGCAATCAATCTAGTAAAATATTTAGTTGTGATAATCTTAGAATATTTAGTAAAAAAACCTAAATGTATTTATATGTTTACTATATGATTATAATATATAAACACAATAGAAGCACGAACGCTTACAAAACAGGGTGTCTTGTACACCGTAAGCAACAAAGATATAACCAAATTTATTATGACATACGTTTTTTTAAGTTTTTCCTATATAGTATACGGTATTTCCGGACCGACACGACATTCAAACCTGTATACGGTATTTCCGGACCGATACGACATTCAAACCTGTATACGGTATTTCCGGACCGATACGACATTCAAACTTTCAAGAAAAAAGCGTATAACTTCCTTAAAGGCCGGCAACGCACTCGCTGACCCCTGGGTTGCAGGTGTCCATGGGCGAAGGCAGTCACTTACCATCAGGTGACCCGTTTGCTCGTTTGCTCCCTACTCTGTATAAAAAAAAATACCGTATATACATAGTCATAAGCATAGTCCAAGTACCAGAAAGTTACGTAATATTATGCTCTCTACGGCTCAATCTAGATAATAAACACCGGAAAGTACTTCCAAATTTGAACGTGGGAAACGTCTAGAACTACTATGTCTAGAGTTACAATAAATGCTTATACTTATCTGATCGTTTTTATATAACACAACAACAAAAATATTATATTTAAGAACTAAATCTTATGGCAAACGATGCGGAAACCACAAGAAAATTATAAGATAGGGAAGTTTTTTGTTGTAAGTTTCTTTGTGAACTGAAATACGTTTAAGAAAAGGAGAATTTTATTTTCACCCGCACTTTAGTAGCTTCTTTTATGTGATAAGGCAAATGTGTGTGCCTCTGTGGTAACTGTAGTAGGTAGTACATTGTTCAGACGGCTCATTAAAATTTTTAATATCCATTTCTCTTGTTTCAGCGGAGAAATGTACTTGTATTATACGTTATATATTTTTTTTCCATTCCGCCTCTGGATTGTTATTATAATACAAGCTTAATTATTTTCTGTTTCAGTGCAAGTAACTGAAAATCCGCTTGCAGTATTCACACGGCTGTATGTATGTAAGATAATATTACCATAAAGTAAATATTGCAGTCGACTTTTGGATAAGTTGCTATAATGACAAAAAATGTAAAATCACGCTTGCAATCCGCGAAGGGATAGGCTGAGGAGTGTAGTACCACGTTTCACCAGATACGTACGTCCCATGAAATAGATGGTGAGCCTATTGCGATACACCGGGCCCAAATCCATACATCGAGTCACTACTAGAAATTCTAAGTTATAAAATTCCAATAGTCCACTGCTGGACATAGGTCTCCCCAAAAAGGGGGTTTATGCCCGTAATCTCCACAGAGATCGCAGGGCACAGCTTTTTGCACCGCCGACGCTGCTACCCGTCGCCGGCAGGGCATTTAGCCGTGCCTATTTAGACTGCGCTATACCGCAATCAGCCGGTCGCCAGAGCCTCGTCTGTTACAGCAGGGTGCACCACGTGCAGGTGAGGTTGGCTTGGGCTCCTGAGATGGTGATTGGAACCCCTTACACCCCAATGCAACAGTAGGTACAAATTATTAACATGACTGGCAATGTAAAATATATGAGAAAGCCATGAAGAATAATTCATTACTGATACATTTAAAATTTCACTTTAAACATAGACGCTAATCAAACATATAAACAATGAGAATATAATAATTATGACTTGACAATAATTATATATTTATGATTATATTATGACTTGATATATATATCGAAAATATTAATCTTCTTCAATGTACGTTTTTAGAAACTGCTTTTTTTCGTAATTTGGGATAACCGGAATGAACGGGAAAAATATGCGTATGTACACTGATTTGCTTAAAAGTAGATTGCTGGAGATTGAGGTAGCTGGGGATCAGATGCTTCTAAATCACCTCAAAGGCCTCTTGTAACTGATATCCAGTTGTAACAACCAGGTTAGCCCCCTAAACGTGACCTCCGAAATGTGTGAAGTGAACATTTTTAAATTACAGTATACTCACATAAAACACAAGCTCGCAGTGAGGATATGGTAGGAGGACACAACGAAAGGTATTCCTTAATATGTATATGATTTTTAGCAGTTGGACTAGCTTAAATTGGCATTTTAGCGTCAAACCTGCCACCTCAACAGGAATCTCATAAATTTATTCTGTTCGTTTTAATTAATTAATCCAAATTAATTTTTCCGTTATTCTGCGCCAGACTATAATAATAATCACTACATAGTATAAAACAAATTCGCTTTCCGACGTCTGTGTGTCTGTATGCAAAGATCTTTAAAATTACGCAAAAGATTCTGATGGGGTTTTTTTAAGTAGATAGAATGATTCAAGAGGAAGGTTTATAATTATCGTTTATAATTAAGGTTTATAATTATTAATAATAACATTCATTAAATAGTGCAGAAGTACTGTTATTTTTGAGGATTCTAATGTGCTGTCGTAAATAATTATATTTTTTCCGCCTACATTGCAAACGCAGGCTGAACCCTACGAGATTTATCAAAATAATGTTCTAAGTATTGAACACCTTGAAAAGGTCTACAGAAAACTCCGCGATGATATATGACTGTCTCCTATGGATATCCCACAATAAAATAATTTTGTCATTTACTTATTACGACTAATAACGGCTAATTTTCGAAGCGATTTTAACCAATACAGCATTAATCCTTATCCAATTAAATACCTTAAATACATTGTTGATT
>DWDT01000756.1:0-18791 GCA_018245595.1 Microceris scylla
TTTGGCTTAGCTACGAGTTATCTGTGGTAGTTTTAATTCCCCATGACTTAGAGAAGTTTTATTGATGTATACAGCGGAACATGCGGGCTACTTTATTAAGTGCAGGATTAGACAGAGAGAGAATTTATCAAGATTACCGACACGTTTGATCTAGAGATGACGTCACAGCACTGTCTAGCAGAGAGTGAGAATGAGTCACAGTGAATAATACCTATTTGGAATATTTTGGAACTTCACCCGGTGTGATCCCCCAGTCTCTCTAAAATAAGTGTTGCCAGCATTAAAAACTAAAATATTTCAGAGTCCATTTATAGAAATCTATTTACTTACAGAAACATAAAATATATTAAAAATATTCCTTTATTTATAGCATCAATATTATTTCAGATAAGATTTCATGAAACCCCACACATTTCGAAACCTATGAAAAATTCAAACAACTTTCGTGTTTTGTTGTCAAAACTTATAATTTTTCAACTTTATATAATATACTGCAAATAACCTTGGTAACTTATACCACGGCGGTTGCCGAGTCAAGATTAGTTATTATTTTTTTGGAAAACGACTCTTACAGACTTTATTATAATAATATATTATGAGATTACAGGGTACAATCCGTCAAAGTTTCGCACGACAAGTGTGATAAGGTTATTGTAAAATACCGATTTTTAGTCCGCATTATTTAAGAGGTCAGTGACTGGACACCACACCACTCAACGACACCTATTCCGTCAGTGGGCACACTTGTTTTTGTTAACTAATTATCATTCATGCCGCTGATGTCAAACTTGCTAGAACATTGTTTCTATCTGAATGGGTAAATTATATTCAAAAGTGATATGTGAACGTATGTTATAAAAACTGAACTTATATGAATATTCTAATGGCGACGTACTATGTGTTTGCACATAATTTGCATAAAATCTAATTAATTGAGTCTGTTTTTTATATTTAATATGCACATTAAATGTACCTATATACATAACGTAACGTAACATCACGCCTAGTCTAGTCCACCCCGGGCACAATTCTAGACTCTGAGTCACTACTAGCAATTCGAAATTAGAAAAATCGAAGTAGCCGACCCGGGATTTGAACTCAGGACCTCCCGGTCTCGGCAGTCGCACTTGCAACCGACTTGCAGTCGACCAACGAAGCAGTCAATTATATTATACATTATACATAATTATATTGAAATGTGTGAACAGACATCACGTCTGTACTTCACGTCGTTACTCGGTGTGATCTGCCGGTCCCATAAGGGGGCTGGTGTCATGATATAACAATAAAATTCATAGTAACTGCCTTAATTCTGTGCACAATTTTGTGAATGTATTTAGCAGAAGCTTGGATTTTAGTGGACAAGGTAACTCTGATGCTGATTAGGCTTAAATGAAAACTGCGTTCCAAAATATAGGAACCGGAACACATTAATAATTGTGCTCACTAGAGTGCAAAAATATTAGTAAAACGTGTTAGTAATTATGAGCTCAGTGGCGTGCTATTGGGAGACCTGATGATGATGATGATGAGTCATGAAGGTGATTATGAATTATAATGTAAACGGCTGCTAAAAGAGTTCGTTTGAATATCTAACCAAATCAGTACGTGAGCATCTAATAAATAATAATATAAAACAATTCCAGCTAAGTCGTGTACTGTTTACTGTTTACGTTTCAAACAACTATGACATAGATACAATATAATTCTTGTTTATCGCAAATCCTTGAAAGCCGAGTGTTCTTATTAAAACATTTCAGCTCTTAAAATTAATTGGAAGTTATAAATCAAAATGACAACGTGCAATATAAAAGCGCAGGGGATAATCATATTAAAGATGAAACATAAATGACATAAAATTGTAATCCGCGTGTTTAATTAATAATAATTAATTATAACAAAATACAAAAAAATACGGCAACAGGTTGATGATGATCATTCACGATGTAAGACAGAGACTTCTCCAATATCACGCTACTGAGCTCGATTTTCAGCTCTACATTTCTAACTCATGCCACTCATTTTGGCTACATGATCACTCTACCTAACTGAAGGGCGTCCTCCGCTATGTTCGTTACGTTCAATTATAATAACATTCTTTCATAATTTATAAAAATAACTTATGAAATGTCATTGTATACTACACTCCTTTGCCTACCTCTTTAGGGATTACAGGCGTGATGTTACGTCCTTAACTATTTTTTTTATATAAAGTGTAATAATATCAAACAACATACAAAGTGAATTTGCAAAGGAAACCTCTGTTTACATTATTTGATCGTTTTCTTTGAAATTGCTTGAATAAAAGCCACAAATATTTTATTCGTATATATATGTATATTATTTCCAGCGCTGAATAATGGCCCGGCAGCGCTTTGTGTTCCAAACGCTGAATAGAACTGAAGACCGCGGGTGAATTGGCAAAGAAATTGATCGTTAGTTGTGTAATAATGGAATCACAAAGTAATTACATTTGACGTTAGCTGTTAAAAGATTGTTCGTTGCCTTCGTTTAATGAAAAAAAGAAAATACGATAAAACACAACACTACTGTTATGTTAGTATATTTGTGATATTTTTAATCTTCTCACTACCTTGTCGCATACAAGTTTGCCCGCGAATATAATTTTGTTTCCGCAAGTTATCAATGACAGATGTCGTGTTTTAGAGTCAAATAAAGAATAAGTTAATTAAGGAAAATTTCATTAATTAATTTCTACGAAATGTTATTGCAAAGATAAATCAATGTTAAAGAAATATACACCCACTTAAGTACTCAAAATACATTTGAATGTTTTTACTTCAGGTTTTAAGTATATCTTTATATTTAAACTACCACATTTATTTATGTAACTGTAAAATACCTTTGGAAGGAAAATACACCTGCGGTATTATTAGGACAGATTCACTTAAACGTCATCATTAGCCTCTCCAAATGTGCTACTAGACAAAGTCTCATCTAACAAACCCTATAGCTCTGTCTTCTTGTATTCAGCAATAGATTCTCTCAGCTATAATAGACGAGAACAAAAAAATGGTACTCTATTCCACAATGGCACGGACCCGCGCGAGTGGTCTATAGCGTGTACGTATAAATTACAATCGGATCGCGCGTCTCACGAATGGTAACATCGTCGTCGAGTATATTTAGTTGGCTACATATATCAGACATACGTGCCTTGTCAGCCGATGCGATTTACCATCAGAAGTGGTCTTCAAACCGGTCGGACCGGCGCGCGGGCTCTCGTCGAATCTCCGTTGCATCCAGCCACTCAAAATGTTTATGCTGTACTTTACTTGCCATTATCGAACCGATGACTACAACGTTTCGCTTTTCATACATTTATATCATCTCTTTAAATGTTTTAATATTTTTGTACCAAATTCTTTAAGTAAGTACCTAATTGTTTTATTAATTGGTAATTTCTAATTTATTATTGCGCAAATACGGATTAATTTTTGAAATTGTTAATGTCGCTACCAACAATGGCTAATATGGCAATGACTCACAGAATAACAAAATGTTGTGCGATATTTCATAACTAGTAGTCTGATTAAAAATGTATATATTACAAAAAAATCAGTAACTATACATTATTATGACGTATGTTAGGGCTTTTTAATAGAATAAATTAGTTATGGGCGAGATCAAATCGTCGACGATCACGAAACGATCGCGTTAACAAACAAACAGTACGACGTTTCTGTACACGCAATAAAGTTTTCTAACTTACAATTAATTACGGTATTAATTTACTAAGAATTAATTATAACTGATAATAATAAAAAAATATTAAAGCATCTTAGTAACAAAAGCTAAAATTTATTTATTACTGCCCATTTGCCGACCGTTCCATTGTAACAGAAAAAAATTTAATAAATCTTCTGGCGATATTCGTTCCAAATTTTTGTAAGTAACTATTATCGTGAGTTTATTTCTATCAATAAATTAAATTCAATTACAGTTCAAATTTAAATTAATGAAATAACATTAGATAATGGAGGTAAAAAAAATCGAATTTTAAATAACGGCTGGTATTCAAATTAAATTATTATAATATCTCATCATTCTCTTTTTCGTCTAAGTTTGTACAGTTTGATTGGTCCCACATGTTGTCTGTCGGTTTAAGGTCAAAGGGTCTGTACCGTGGCTGGCTGCACAAGGCTCTGTTTAAATGATATAGATAGTCGCTACCACCAACCGGTGGGTGGCCGTTACTTTTTAATGGGCAATTTTGTACACAGCCACTGTGACTGGAATTTTTAACTGCGGAGTTACATGTGTTTTGTTTCCATTACTTACATCGATTATATCAAAATCAATTAAAACGTTGGTCTATTAATCAAATACATTAATGACGATCTTGATTAGAATTTTTATTTTAGAGAAATATTTGTCATTTGAAGCACAATGGTGTCAATTGGTAATCTTAAAAAAGTACTAAAGTAATACAATACGAATTGATTTTCTCTACATTATGATTTAAAATATCTGTTTATTCACTTCCATTTTGGTTTTAGTTGAAATATTTTCGCGTTCAAACAACCCTTCCATAAAGTGAAATAAATTATATATAAAAGAATGAAGAGATGACGCAGGGGCTCACCTCGTGCGATCATCTGTTACTAAGATACGAAGCGACGGCATACGCAACCTGTATAATACATTATAATACTTCTTTATTCATAAAATTGACGGAGCATATCTTTTGGTGCTAAAAATAGAAATTCTTAGGCATCTGTAGCGACGGTGGTTAATAGGTGGGGGCGGCGCCCCATCCCCGCTTCCCTCCCTCGACTTTGATGATAGATTAAGTATTGTACTACTCTGACAACACTGCTCAATAGATGTAGAGAAACGGAAAAATCAATGAGTTCATATCGAACCACTTTATGATGTTATGATTTCACAGTGATTTATATATGATGTCGTTCTATATATGATTATATGGGTGCCACGCTTTATTAGGTTATAAAAGAAAATTTAAGTGGCGTAATGTTCATATAAAAACCAATTATTATCATCGTAGTTATGATCAGGCTTTTTATCCTTCTATTATAGGAGACGTTTTTTTCTCGGAATGCGAAGAGTTCAGTCCATAGTCTGCCATGTTGCCCAAGTGAGGATAGCCGACTTCACAAATCTTAGAGAACAATCAGAAATCTTGTTTCCGCACAATGTTTTCCTCCATCGTGCCAGCAAGTGATATTTAATCATAGAAAGGCAGTTATCTTTAAAACTGATCTTTTTAAAATTACTTGTACTTTTTGTCATGAATGTACCTACGCTTGATGAATAGGTACTGTTGGGAGCAAAATTACAACGACCACAACAGCAATCACACACATGAATAAACACACATACATTTACCTTTCCTCATTATGAAAATATAAAGAGCTATTAATCGTTCGTTTACTAATATGAACCTGTGGAACACCGTTGACTGGTTATTATTATTATTATACTATCCTGTCAGGTCTCTAAGGCAGAAATAGGCAGAGAGCGCCAAGTGCCAAATATCTCTCTTCTTACAGATCTGATGTGTTTCAATATTCATCCGTCACCTCATACATACCATTCATACCTCACTTCAGATTCGAAGACTCAACCGTTGATCATCACAAAATCACTCATGTTACAACAATGGGTCATTTATGAGTAAACTGACTTGGATGTGTTTGCGTGAACTTTTTAATCTATGATTATATTCGTACATTTAAATAGAGGTTCGAGTAGTGAACAGAGTACAGCGACAAGGGTTATTTTGTGACTTATTAAGAAGAAAGGATTAATGATGATGAAGTTTTCCGAAGGTTGGCAGGAGAAAACTACGGACGGAATGTCCACTCGCCTATACTCTGCCAATGTGTATACTAGCAGTCAAAATACCACCAGGTTTATCACGTATCTGGTGGGTTACTCTTGGGGCATTTATGTATTAAATGTATACAGGGATGTTTGTAAGGATAGCGGTATTTGGCAATCATAAAGTGATGTATCGCGTCCTGACGGTCTATTAATAAAGGATCTACACAAAGAGAAATTGTCGATTTTCTCGGAGAACTTATCCTAAAAATAGTACGAGCTACCAAAATTGGATTTATTATTCCAATATAAGGTGACTACGTAATACTCGTTTATTTATTCGTTTTCATGTTAATTTAGATACTGGGGAATATTCGAGATGTTTTATGTAGACATACTCTGCTGAATTACAAATAATCTCTTTTATAAGTACACTCTAAGAGATGTTACCTACACGATTCTTTACATTATATATATTTAAGTAGCAATAAATCTCTACATTTCTTTCACAATATTATCGAAACGTTAATTTCCTTCAGATATTTATGTCTAGCTAATAATCTATATCTATGCTTATAATTCCACATATTTCATACGTCAAATATAACATAACCAGTGCTGATATACGCTTGTCATTTGTATGTCATAATATCATTGTCACTGGCAACACCGTAATATATAAAACCGTTGACATAAACCTTTTTACGGCGACAAAAAATCCCAATAATATATTGTTTTCCTTTTAATATTACTCTGTGCTCATACGCCACTCCGTACTGTGGCAGCGCGTTAGAGACAGTTGCGAACAAGACATGCGCCTAGTTGTGTACTTATAATAGTTGCAGCTAAACCGTATTGGTTAATTATTCAATTATAATGATCGTAATAAATTCAAAAAATAATATGTACATAAATTTCTCTGAATAATATCCATATATTAGATAATTATCTTTATAAACGGTTTTTTTCATAGATTGAGCAACTATAATTTCAGATAATAAAGTCTTATTGTCGTTTTAGTTTTCAATTTAGACATAATATTTCTTCGAATTAGAAATATTTTTAATTGTAATATATTTTAACCAAACAAATAATTAAATTAATCGATTAAACCATATGTTGTTTTATCGATATATATGATAAATAGTTTAACCAACAGTTGTGATAAGAGAGATCTTATCACAATTCACATTTCGCATGCCTAATCATGTATGTAAGCAATGAAATCATATGGATCTGGCCTGATTATAATGGTGCTGGCATTCAGTCTCGAAACCCTTTGCCCTAGATTAGTAATGACCCCATTCTGGCTAAATATTAACGAAGCGCACAGAATTCTATATATTTTTTACGCGCACAGCAGGTGCACAGTTTGGTTCATATATTTGGGCATGTCGTTGGTCAAAACAGGTTGGATTTCCGCTATGACATGGAAGTATTTAATTTTCCACATTAACCTTGAACGTTGGCGCGATAAGAATTACTCACACAGTGTTCCTCCTACGCGGCTGTTTAGCGGTTACTTGTCAAACATAGGTAAGACGCATTGTTTATTCAGTGTGGACGTACCGATCTATGACCTAACATTGACAATCGGCTCTGGCGAAACTCCTACACGCCGGAATAAAATATATCTGATACCAAGTGATGCTCGGACAGGTACGTAACTTATATTTAACGTCGCCTACAACGATCCGTCATTCCGAGGATTAGTCACAGTCACAGCCTCGTAATTGAAGTTTAGTTATAGAATGTGGAGTTCTACAATTTCAAGAGAAAACGCGTTAACTCGTGAACGGTTTACCTCTAACTCTACCAATGTTAATGCGTTTGTAGCATTAATCTTACTTATCATTTAATATGTTTAAGCTTTTAAAACGATAGATTTATATAAACTACTTGCCATTTGTTTACGGACATCTATCTTTACAGATTAACAAATTACTGATATTCAAATAAAATGACTAGCTTTTTGTGAAGCTAATATAAGAAAAATGAAATAATGGATGCAGGCATATCGTATCGAGTTGTCATATAGGTAAACAAAACTGTGATCATGTGTATTGTACGGAGACATCGGCCGTGGCGCCCGGTCAAGGTATCCGGGCCAAAGGTCGATGACAGCCGGCGCCTCGGCCTCTCGCGCCGAGCGCCACGCTTGCCGCCAAAAACTCATGTAAACATTTGCATGCAAAAACCGAATACAGATTTAAACGCTTTCAAATTCGAAATTTCCAAATAAAAAATCTATTCTGACCTGATGATATTGATTCGTTTTCCGATTTGGGCGTCGTGGGAGGCATGGGCAGCGGCATGGACGGCAACGTCTGCGTCTGCGGTTGCTGCTGCTGCATAGTGCACGTGCTAGCGAGCAGCGACGGCGTAGTGTTGTATGTGATGCCATCATCGTAACCCCACAGCTCCAGCCCCCCGTATTCCGGTGAGGCGAGTGATTCTGGCGACATGACCATAGCCGCTGGCAAACCCAAAGCCGAGGAAGACGTCACTTCCGAGGAGCTCTCCTCTAGCATTCGCAGCGTCTGGAACCCTCCGTTGTTAGACCAGCGGCGTCTCATGTCGACGAGCGCGTCACACGAAGCCGCGATCGCCGACGGACATCCTCCGATAAACTTAGATTTTTCTATCACTTCACTTTTCCTTCACTGAACTATCTAACGCTATAATCGACACCGATCGCCGGTCGCAGCGTTGAAACCGAAACGAATCGTTTCCCACAGTGTTCTAACTCGTACTGCACTCCAATAAGACGGGAAGTTTTGTCTGGTATCTTTTTCCTAGCGGATAACAATACGTGCAACAGGTGAGACAGGAGACACACAAGTATGTCCGATGATGCAGAGCGCCGAGGTTGCCGCGGACATTCAAAACGAGAAAACAAGCACGTTATGCGCGCGCGACCGTCGTCAACGGAGTACGTAGAGCGAGCGAACGAACGCGACGCGACGCGGCCGCTCTCACTGCTCACTGCCACGGTCGAGCGTGACGTCACCCCCCGCGCCGCCGCCCCGCCGCGCGCAGCCGTGGCACAGAAAGTCAAGTCACCGGCGACAGAATGTAGCGCGGCGATAACACCCTCGGTAAAATTTATGAAGCACTCTTCTCGCCGTATCAAAACAACTTCGCTATTTGTTACGCAACTTTCCAACTTGAGAAAGTAATTTGTAGTCGTAATTAGAAGCGCAATTTTGTTAATTATATTCCTTCATTAATGGCAATACACGTTACGGGAGCATTAAGACACATGTAGTAACAAATTTAACGCACATACACAATGTAGATTAATAAAAGTTTGCATAAGTGTGCACAGGGTTTAATAAAAACGATTTTACTGAACGTTCCGCGTAAACACGTGTAACTTTCTCATGATATACATTAATCGACAAACGCTGGTTATAATTAAAGTAAATAGACATTCACATAAAATAGCGCATTAAAATGTGTCTACTTATGAATTTAATTGGCACAGTATTGAACTAGCTTTAATATTTCTTTCAAGTGAGATAATATTTTCTTAAGTGCAACGTTTTAGAGAAATTACAAATTGAAAAACCTATGAAATCGACAATGTAGAGCAACAGTCACGTAGTTATTTTGTTCCTACCGATCACGCAATATAAAATGGCATCGATTTTTCTAATACTTATCGGAATTTGATATTCATAGATTACAAGACGTGGAACCACAAACGATTTCATTCAGTATATATAGTCTAACGACAGGTTAACTTTCTGGAATCTCAAAATAGATAAATATTTTTTTAGGTATTGAGAAATAAAGTTCTACTAAACTTTTTGTAGTATTTGGACAAATAGTGTTATAAAAAGACAAATTTACATTAAACTATAATTACTATGGACATGCATTTAACTTCGCATTTTATTTCTTTTATGAAAATAAAATTATTTTCTACTTAATCTAATTTACATTTAATGAAGATACAAAATGCCTTTGAGCACAGATTCAATCGGTGATCAGCTACGATTGATATATAATTTTCAGTTTTATGAGTTCGTTAGCAAGTCTGTGAATCGTTATGACAAGTCAATAACATGTTTGTTTACTATTAACATAACAAATGTGAGGGATAGTAGGACAAGGTGTTTTAAAGTGCGTTTGAAAGCGGCGGTACAGATACAATAATCGGTGAATCGAATACTATGGAGACGATTAGATTAGGAATCGCTATGACGCGGTCAGCTCGGGCCGCTCTCGTCATAGTCACGTGGTCGCAGAGCGTTGACCTGCAGTGTTTTGGAAATACTCAGCCATCACCGTGCGGATTCTACTCCCGTGGCACAATAGACTTTAAAGCGCTTTATTTCGCTATGAAACATTCACCAACGCGGTCGTCGGCTATACAAAAAACGTATTATTCATTATCGCTAATTTCGTATCCATTTTATTCGTAATTACGTGGGCGTTAGGCGATTTGTATATTTTACAAAGATTAACGTGCAATTCATTACGATATACCTACTACAGAAATATTTAACTGGATATTTGAAACGTAACATCACGAAAGTAATCCTCGAAGAGGTACGCAGAGTAGTTTAATACATTCCTACGTTTAACCAGTTACGTTATACGTTCCACCATAGAAGAGGTAGTGATCCTAATATCATATACGGGGCACAAATCTAGGCTCGTAGTTACTACATACATACAAATATGTATATTCTTATTGTTGCATCGTACGTCTCCTTAAATATACTAATTTCAGTATACGTATAACAATTAGAAAATATCTGGTAACCTATGTTACAAAACTCTGTAGCTAGCAATATTACCTACAATTGTGTCATAGACCCCATTTTATATTAGTTAGGAATAGGTAAAAGGTAATTTTACTATGATTGACATGGCTACGTATATACATAGTACTTATAAAAGGTTATTGATTTAATAACAAGCGAACTTTCGAGAACGTAAGTACCTATATAGTTTGGGAATGACAAGCTTTTTCTACATAATTTTTTTCTATGAATAAATTATTTTGTAAGAATGTAAATAGATTTTTATTTTTTCCTAACAGTCGCAGCCCTAGTTCCGAACGACTATTTGTGTTCCAGTCGTGATGTTGGTTAGTCGTGCGTGCAGTAAAGTGCTCGATTGGTCCCCCCCTAACCTCCCACCTTTCGAATAAGTCATCAAGCGAATTATCTTCGCAGTTGCCCGCGTTTTACTTACCGATTGGTACAAAGAATTTAAAAAAAAGGAGTTCTGTGATACAATTTTTAATTTGGAACTGATAATACCAATCATTCAAAAGTATTATAATTATTTTTTATTGTTCTATATTATTAATCTTCTATTGCAATAATAAAAAAAGAATACTGGTCAGTTCTAACTAGCTAGTCACATGAATGTGTCAATTTTTTTTACATTTTAAGCGTCAAATTATCGCTACAACGTCCGAGTGCAATTTGTTACAGTCTTGCCTCCGGTTCAGTTGGTCAGATCCGGTTGGTCGAATAGGAATTAAATCAACTTTTAGAATAAAATCCATTTTACTCTAATTTAGCGTCTAATAACAATATGTTACGTTAAATTGCAAAAAGGATTAAATTTGTTCTTCTTATAGGACGTGTAATACCAAAATTCTCATATTAGGATTGTACAAAGTGAAGATTACCTACAAGTATAATATAAGGCCATGTCGTGCAGAAATGCCGATCGAGTTAGGTAAACATAGGTCATGAAATATACCGTAGAACTTATACAGAAGTCTTTGTCAATAATTTATCCCTTAAATTAGGTACCGGCGTAACTCACTTATGTTATTTTAGGATAGCCGGACTTGTCTCGGACCTGTACGAGGTCCTCTTTCATGAGGTCCTGCCGCTCATCATGAGGTCGCGGCGGACACATTCTGCGATATACAATCTGGTACATCATATAATCATGTATATAGACAATTAAGTAACATGTCATATTAACGGTTTAATATTATTCACGGTTTCATGTTTCCGGTTGAAGCATTCCATTTCAATACAATTCCAATAAATATAGTATTCGTAGTAAGGCAAATTTACGATTCACCATAAGGTATGTAAGGATGAGTGTAATAAGAATGAGTATAATTAATAAGCCAGAGTCTCTACATACCGCAAATTGATAAATGTGGTCAAACTTGGCTTTACGCCACGCGCTAAGGTTATTTGTTTTTGTGTTTGAATAGCGACACACAATTATTTTATATTAGATAAATATCCGTTTCACACGCACAGATAATATAAAGAATATGTCTATTGATCTGGTAAATAGTTTAATTAATTGGTGAAGATCTCACACATTACATCGTGTTGATTCGCCTCTGGTTTCTTACCTGAAACAATATAAAAGGAAAATTTAATAGTTATAATATTATCTAACCAAAAGGAACTGTTTACAAACACTTATATAAATGAATTTCGGTAAACAGTTCGTAGACTTCACGGTGTCATTAAACAGTTAGGGACGTAAGATATTATTTATTGAGTTGTCTGTGGAAGATCAGAAGGCACAATAAGCGTGGCTTTCTCGGTAGAGCGGTCTTGATATAACTCGACACATTTACGTTGTCCCTCGCACGTTACCATTGTACACTCGCTAATGCACCTTTTCGACTTCGCTGCGTATTCACAGTTGTCGTGTTTTTACTAGCGATGTGCAGGCGTATAAAAAGTGGCCGCGTCGGAATGGTCTGCTGAAGCGCAATTAAGACCAAGGTCTCCAGGTTATCAAACTCGTGTCGGCGACTCGCGATCCGGCCGCGCCTCGTTGCAGTCGCAAAAAAATATAGCGAATAATGATGCCGATGGTATTAAAAGATAATAGCAGGGTTAACACGCCGGCTGCATAGACTTTAATGCCTGCGGAGCGCGACCCGTTCTTTCTGCATTAACTATGCGTTAAGACGGCGAAACCAGTACGCGACTTTAATTAACGCATCACGGCGCCCACACGTGTTATATTAAGCTGTCGTTCGGCACTGTATAATCGTAAATTTAATGCCTAGAGCAATTTTTAAGACACATGTTTCATAAGTAACACCTCTATTTAAAGGTTAATGAACATTGGACGCAAAATATACTCAAAGATACAGCGTATCAAAAGCAGAACCACTCCTAAGTCCTATTGGTTTCCTCCTATGCACTTGACAGTCACTGATGTCATGCGCTAATGTGACCCGCTAAGGAACCATGTTACCGTTTCTCGCAGTCACACGAACACTTACATAATGCAACCTAGACAATGTGCATAATGGTTAAACGAACCTAGCCTTTCAATGCAGTCCAGTAGATTTACTTTCGCTTGAAAGCGAATTGCATTAAATTTTCATCCTCGTGTAGTTGCGAATCCGTGGAACAATAATGTTGAATGTAGAATGAACTTCATACGTGAACATTTAAGATTCCTTTTTCGTTGTCAAACGAATGCAATACAACGTTTTGTGCTTGGACTTCTAATACTATCATTTACGTGATGTAACTATCGAGTCCGAATAATGCGCGAGTGCAATCGAGTGAGCATTGTATCATTGTAGTGCCTGGGAATATGAACTGTGAAGTATTGCTTCCTACCAATTTATAGGAAGTGATACATCGCAATAAAGTGAACATTATTATCTACTTTTATTATTCTTTATTCTTGCCGCTATGGAACGACTTACAGTTGATAAACAAACAAAAAATCGTTTATGAAGTTTCTAGAAATAAAACACCGTCATTTTGTATAAAAAAAATGAATAATGTTTATAAGCATATTAATCCTGATTAAAGTCAGTATAATATAATAATTGGGACCTAACGAGCTTTACGAGTTTATTTACGAGCTTTCTCAGGAGGTTAAGTTATTTTTTGCGAGGAAGCGAACTTAATGTGAAATATCGATGTTTGTTGTAGATGTTTATGTTGAACACTTTATTACGGGCCTGTGTAAACAGCGAGGATCCGGATTGTGGGTAATTTAACGTCGCGTCGAATCAAAATTAGACTGGAGTTTATTTAATAACAACGCTTGTTTGAGTTAATAGAGTCTTAATCGCGTGCATGAGTTTTTCATCCTTGACAGGATCACACAATTGTTCGTTTATTCATAGACATTTATGTACTAACAGCAAATGAGCTACTGAAAGATTCTACTACTGAGATACTGAGGGAGAACGAAACAAAGTAAGTATCTGCACACACTCAGCATCAACATACGTCAGACGTAAAACTGCAATTTAGATGCAGCTTTGAATAGTTGACGTAACTGAATTGAAGTTGCAAACTTTGACAAAAAATATGGATATTTAATATCGTGTTTTAAAATAACCAAGACATATTTTAGGAACAGAAATAAATCTACTCAACGTTTGAAAATATTATTTGATGCTCAACAATATCCCAATAGAAAAGTTATAACGGAACCTCTATCAGATTAACACTTTTAAGTAGTTGCTCAGATTGTCACACTGTAAGTTATGAATAAATAAATATCTTATACTAATAAACTACACACATGTAAATATATACTTACACTTACATATATTGTTTATATGTTTTCACAGATACGGCCTTAAATACACACTCTTGGAATTGAAAGAGTATATGTATCTATGTACCTTTCTGAGCCTTTAAATAAATATTGTAGAGTTTCATTATCTAATGTAGACACTGAAGTACAGCGTACATTAGAGGTGGATAGAGCTATATGTTAATGTGGAAGGAACTCATAATCGCAGTCGTAAATAACAAGTCGGTATCTGCCGCAGCTCAGCACCTGCTGGATGCTACTCCCAGCCATTAGGTTCCATTATACAATCCACAAGTTCTTGCTCTTCAATAACATCGCATATCGTGGTAGCAGAGAGAAGATATGTATATAATTAAGACAGTAATAACTTTAATTGAATATATTTCTACGTCAGATTAGTGGTTAGTTTTTCTAAGGCCCATAGGAGGCTAAAATTATAACGTCGGAAGCAATAAAATGTGTAAGACAGAGCGTAGATTTAGTTATTAGTAGGTATAATAAGAATAAAATGAAGCAAGCCCAAGGAGGCAAGGTATAATAATAGTAACAAGCTTTTATTTCTTTTTGTATAAAATAAAGTGAAAAGTACTGTAGAAGTGACATTAGAAATCGAGGAAGATTAGTGACATGTACGAAAAACAATGGCTGGTATAATGCAATCTTATACAAGGTGTGAGCCAGAACATGGTGCAACACGTAGAAATCGACTCAGCACATGCGAGGATTGCGTTTCCCCTCTTGCATTCGACTCCGCCTTCTAACACCGACCGCTCTCGCCGTCGATACGGTATTACATAGATAATTACATCATGGCAGTGAAGTGCTGAGTCAACGTCTGCGGGTTACAGTTATGCAACGCAACTCAGTGGCGCTCGGTAAGCGAAGCACGCGCGCGCAACGGTCGCCGCCGGTGCATCGCCGTTGACCTATTTGCGTCTAGCGAATACTATTCTAATGCGATTGATTAGACGGACGTCGTTCTGTTTCGCGAAATGTTGCGATAGAACATATACGTATAGTTGCAGACTTTCTTATTTAGTATTATATTGTTTCGTTTTGATATGGGACTAGTGATACAATTGGTTGATTTATATTTTTATACAAATCAGTATTTTCGTTTTCTGGACAACTCTACAAAAGCATTTCTGTTTAATTTCAGGGTTTGGAAAATTGTGTTTCCGGATACGTGTATACAACTTAGGAGTCTTTAAAACAAGGATGAATAGGCTCTTCCTGGGCATGCCTGCTCCATCTTAGGACGCATCTGCGCTTTCCATCTGGCGGGAACGAAGCTAGACGTTAGGCTATCATATGATAAAGTTATCTATTTTGATATTATTAACAAAAAATCAATCATGAAAGTCTGTAAGATTATCGTGTCGAGAAAATAAACCAATATCGATTAGGTCTTTCATTAAAATAGTTGAAATTTTTTACCCATAATAAAAGTACTGTTTTTGGCTAGCGAAATTCTCCTAGCAGAAAGGGGGGATTATTTCTAAAACACAAAAATCTTTTTACAAAGTTGACTAAATAGAAAAAAAAAATGTAAATTTGATTACCATTAATATAAGGGACAACTGTTTCATGTGGATATGACATTAACACCAATTTTATTTTTCATTCTCACTCTTAATATAAGCAAATGAATATAGTATTTACTTTCGATGACAAATCGCGAAAGTCAGGCCAAATTTAAAACTGTTAACGCAGCTGGCAACATAATTGAATGTAAAAATAAGATCAAAGTGCAATAACATTTAAATATATTATAAACAGAAATTACTAATGTTACCGCAGTAAAAACTAATTTCTCATGTTCACAGTTGAACAATAACTAAACTATTCATGTTTTATTTTTGTACAAAAATCGCGAAGTATCTATTTATTTCCTTGACATGAGCCGTGTCGGCTGTCCGAGGAAACGTTGACACCGGCTAGGAAAAAGATATTTTGCCAGAAAGCTTAAGCTACGAGTTTATTATAGGAACAGATTGACAGCCTGCGTCGCCTCCCGCTTCCTTGCCAATTTTGCAATTAGACTAGATAATAATGGTATTTCATAAAAACAAAAAAAAAAACCATACATGTGTTGGTGTCTTTACGCGTACATCGTCACAGTTTTTTTTAGCTCGGTAATTTGCCTAACAGATGGGATCCAAGTGTGATGTATTATCTTTGCGAACGGTTTCGTAATCATTCATGTTTATATGGTTTGAAGTTACATATGTACTCATTGGATACAGGAAGCTGGAAACATAACGAAACGACAAACAGATTCCACAGTAGCAAAATAACCACGGGCAGTTAATAAGCTCTTGGGCTAATTCGAAGGTAAGATTTAATTTGCTGAAGCTCAGTAATTGCATAGTACGTTAGACAAGAGAACAGACTACTGCGAATAACATTGGTAGTAACAAATTGAAGGTAATTATATCTAATTGCAAGTCACGGTCATGGCCAATAAGCACCAATAAGCAAGAACATGGGAAGGTACGTCGAAGGTCTTCGTTTTGCTGCGATGATACATATAAATTGCATGTTCCGTACAAATCATATGGTCAGTATATGAATTAAAATATAACATCTGTATAGCAAGATACTATTATTTTAATTCACAAGGGTCATCTAATAAGAAAGGGGGCTATATCCATCATACAATGTTATATTGTGAAAAAAAATGGCAATTTATATATATACATGTATATAAATATATATGTATATATATCCTATTCTAAGGATACTTTTATGGCAGATTAAAATAGTATTCGGAAACTGTTTTGCATGAATTAACATGACTAAATACACAAAAGTGTGCCTATAATACTAAAAGCACACATTCGGGAAAATCCTGTAAATATGAACAGAGCAGTATATCCATAATAAAACATGTAGGTAATGTTCAAAAAACCACATGCAAACGTGTTGGATGGTGATTCATACAAGATTAAGAAATCTCTACATTCTTTACTTTCTACATTAGTATTCGTGGAATCACCTGTGATTACCTGAATGATGAAACTCCCTTGATCGTGAGTACAAAATTCGATTGAAAAGAGTTATCACATTGGTAATACTTTATCTTAATTAATTTTACAATCGCTATAATGACGCCTTTTTCATGCACGAACGCGCGCATCTGATTGTATTACCTACATATCGGACTTTCGCTGGGGAAGACTATATAAGTTGTAATATGATCACTTCTCTTAGACCTTGTTCCCCCTTCGTGTGTGATACCACAACCACAAACCGCATCTTGAAGCAGTTTCTCCACCCCATAAAGAAGAGCCTAAGACTAACTGCTCGGCTTAGATTTCGTTTTACGCCGTCATTGGAAATGAGAATTTATTTTAACATATCACAGGGCAGGGTGAAGTTACTTACGCCCAATATATTGAACTAACTACCAATCTATTTTTGCTCTAAGGTGATGGTAAGTGTGATAAATGTTGGTTTGAAGTGTAAAGGAGAAAGACGGGTAAAATCAGTAACAGTATGTACAAACGTGGCTTAATCAAAGTCTAACTAACATGCGTGGGTCTTTATATATCCAAATCTTACTTGTTTTCAGGGACGCCTTATGTCGCCAAAAGCTTTTGGTTGTTTGTAAAGGATTTAAAGTAGCTTCGTGTTGATCCTTGTAATAATTAGACATAAATATTATACGCACGTTTTAGTGTGAATTCCGCATAACCTGTTAAGGGGATTGCCAACAAACGGTTCCTCGATGGACACCTACGAACGTTTGTCCTAGTTACAGCTCTGGACCGTCGCCAAGGCAGCGTCTAACACAACTAGGTATGTAAAGAGATTAGAATTTATTTCAGATAACCTATTGTTCCCACTTTATAGTCGATAATTCATCTTTACGATAACACATTGAAACTAAAATCGATGCAAACATTTATCAATATTCATTAGAAAGTCGGGCAAACAAAACGAATTTCACACGACCAGCATAATAAAATGCACCTAAATATACCTACCCAGCGGATGCGCAACGGACGTCCAAAATCACCGAATCGAACCAACATGAGCGGTTTCGATTTAGTGGTATAAAATGTCCCTGCAAATACCACGACGAATATGAAAATAGTCGAGTGTAAATAGGTTCGTATTACTCAAGCCGGTTCGGTGCGAGCGAGCGCAGCGCGGGTCACGGGCACGTCTTGCTATATTAAATTTATAGCATCGTAACTCGTTGCTGTGATCGGAGGAAGGCAACAAAACCAGTCGTATTACCAACAGGCCTATTGTTCACTCTAGGAATAAAACTGGATTGGTCCCGCGCCGCGCCAACAATAAACTCACTTGTTTTAACTTCCACCCATTCCTGCGCCGCGCGAATAAATTGTTCGCGACTTCCCAATCATTCTGCGTATGTTACTATAATATTCAAATACATTGTGGTTTTGTATATGATTATTATTCGCCATTACGGCAATAGGGTCACCACGTATTTC
>DWDT01000757.1:0-18771 GCA_018245595.1 Microceris scylla
AATTTCTAAGGTGTGTGAAAGTCTGCCAACCCGCACTTGGCCAGCGTGGCAGACTATGGCCTTAACCCTCTCAATATATGAGAGGAGACCCGTATTCCTAACAGTGGAATTATAATGGGTCGATTATATACCTTTCATCTATTAAACAGGCCGTGTAGTCATTTTTAGTTCGGATCCTATACTATAATTAATAGTAGAATAATCATTAACAGCTACATGAATCATTGATGACATTTTTTAAACAGCGCTTACTTTTATTGGCTTTATCGTCATAGTCATCAGCCTATTTCAGTCCACTGCTGGACATAGGCCTCCCGCAATGAGCGTCATCGCGCCCTGTCCTCGTCTCCCTGTCCTTGGCTTTATGATAAGGATTTATTCTTATTATTAAAACAAATACTTATACATACTCACTAATTTACTGTTAATAATAATAATAATACTGTTGATTTTTAAACTTAGGTACTTGAACCGTCAGTAAACAAGAAAAATAGATCATTATTAGTAAAATCGTAAAGATTCGATTAACGATTAATTAATAATAAAAATTTAAAATATGACTGTGTACGTGCCTCGTGATATAAAAAATGAATGAATCAATCAAAAACTCTATAATCGTTAATGTGCCCTTAAAGACCCTACAAGTGTACGTGCGGGAAGCAACGCACCCACGAGGTCATTGGGGCAATGACGAGATGCGGTTAGGAGGCAATAATACAAATGAATAAACAAACAAGCCCAAGTTATTGACTCTGTAGACTAGCTGTCTATTGTTGTGGAAACCGCATTCGTAATTATACACCTTTCGTGAACTGTCTCGAGGTGGTGTGACGTCATATGACACGTCTCTGTTATGAAAGGTTAAGGTACCTGCATGATTAATTTGCGGACTGGTCTTTATAAATGTCTCGTGAATATTTATACATATTATATTATCATGAGAGATATATAGAGAGGCCTATGTCCAGCAGTGGACGATGACAGGCTGATAGTGTGTGTGTGTGTGCGTGTGTGTGTGTATTATCATAATTTTTCCAACTTAAATTTGTCAGTCCGGATATGCGAATTGAAAGAAATAGCTTTTAGCGTCCAAACCGTCAGCCGGTTGTATTTAAACCGCCCTTAGTTCTGTCGAAGATCAACAATGATTATCTGATGATAATTGCCAGGATTGTCGGCTTAACGTGCCCTCCAAAACACGGGAAAGCTAGTAAAGGTTGCGACTAGCGGTAAGATATCCAAGTACCAACCGTGCCTCGTGTTGCTTCACCATAGATATCGTTTGCAATACGCAATCATATCAGAGTTAAGAGGATTTCAATGAAGAGCGTGAGCCTACCTGAGATTAGATAACTCCAGCCCATTTGCCCAGCGCGGTTATTGCAATATCTGGGAAGTATTAGGACATATTAGCCACGTATATAATCACACCAGGTATGTTATGGGATACGCAGAGAGCATAGAATGGCAAATGTCTCTATCGTTTCAGACCTAACAGGTTTCTTGAACATTCATCTCTCTCCAAACATTTGGGGTAGTTTAAAAGATATACATATGTACCTACACAGATATTACAAACCGGAGTCTATTGTTACTAACCAAGTCAGGTCTGGTCTATAAATGTTAAGCTCTTGAACTAAAATGAAGAAACTTCTATTTCCAATCTATACCAAATAAAACTCTTTAATAGGAAACATTAAAAAAAGTTACTGCTGTCTCCTCGTATGCTGCTTTCACCAAATAATGAGAAAATAATAATATTATTTCGTAATCTTGTAATAAAGTATTCTTTTAAAATATTATGTCGTCTAAATTACAGATTAAAAAATAATTGCGTCCAATAATCTTATCCACACAGTTCCACAGATAAGTCTTTCTAGAAGGTTCCTCAAGTTCTACTAGAGCTTTTTTTCTTGTCTGGCTATATATGTTGCAACTATGTCTTTTCATATTCAATTTTTCCCCACAGGCAGGTCAACTGGTGTCGAACCCTGGCAGCACGGAGGCGCAGACCGTCCGCAGCGACAGGATCACGTGGATCGACGGGAAGGAGTCGCACTGCTACCACATCGGACAACTAATCAGTCAGGTAGGATGTCGTACGATTTCTTGTTTATCCTTTGTTACAATATTTTGTTTATCCTTTGTTGCAATTTCTTGTTTACTCTGTGTTGAAATTTCTTGTTTATCCTGTGTTGAAATTTCTTGTTTATCCTTTGTTGAAATTTCCTGTTTATCATTTGTTGCAATTTCTTGTTTATCCTTTACAATTTCTTGTTTATATGTCTTAAAAAATATTCAAAAAGACAGTAACAGACAGTTTTAAAAAAGTTGCAAAAGCCTCTGTACTAGGGGTCTGTACTGTACTTTGTTACAATTTTTTGTTTATAAATTATAACAATGTATATTGTATTTTATACATGCATATGTTTGCCAAATTTAATATAGTAATCTAATAATTAGAAGACCGAGACCGCGACTTGGTAAACGTAGCGTAGGACGCCCTCCAGCTAGGTGGAGTGACGGTATACGCAAAGTGGCTGGCAGTGGTTGGATGCGACGAGCTGAAGATCGAGCTCAGTGGCGAGCTATTGGAGAGGCCTATGTCCAGCAGTGGACGGGAGTAGGCTGATAATGATGATGATGAATTAGAAGATCTTTTTGCGTGTATACGATCAGTAATAAAGACATTATATATTATTTCTAATCACGTCTATGTTGTACCAAAACAATAATCGCTAAGAAGATCAGTGACATTTCCTATAACCATGATATAGTTTTATGAGTTATTACAATTTTTAATTAGCTGATAAAAAAAAATCAACGAAATTTAATTATTCTAATGACCCTAAATGAACTCTATAACTAGGCATATTTTATCTTTTATCAATTATAATTTCTTTGGTACAATCACTACGATTGCGGCCTTCCGCTGTCTGTGTCGCGAGTTCGATTCCCGGTCGTGTATGTTTCTGGGCGGTGGTGTTAGTTAGATTTCTGGGGTCTTTGTTATTATTAAATTGTCTGTCTTGTCTACAGTTATTTTATATAATTATCATCTATTAAATAGGTCAATACGCTGAATGTTGTTGAATTTAATATGATACTACTTAAATTTGTCTGCACTTATGTTTAGTCATTTTTATCTTTAACCCATTCGAGGTCCAGAGTCCTATATCATCATTATCTCCATCACCACCTGGGTCCATCATCAACTGGGTTGACTGGTAGAAAATGCCACTTGGCATTAAGTCCACCATTCGTTACCAACAATAAAAGATAATTAAATAAACAATAAAAACGCGTTTTGGATTTGCAAATATCACACATAACGTTGTTATGTGCTCATCACATACAGCCAGCTTTCTAAAGTTGTTTTAAAACCACGCTCTGTTTCACGCAATCCGTGGCCGTGCGGTTCCAAGTCGTAGTGTTATTGTTCACATTTCGTTTCCTGCTTTTCCACCACACATCGGATATGAACAAAGGTTATTTTGCAGCAATAATTCCCACGGACGAGAAGAATTGTGAGAATGATGAATGTAGGAAAAGCACGTCGGATCTGCAAGTGATGTTTGACACTCGCTGCTCTCTGCCTACCACTTAAGTGACTACATGGGATGATTTCATAATAATTCCAACAATTCGTGAAAGTGATATTGCAGTGATCTAATAATGTCGTACTGCGTTTCAATTAAATATTTTTTGCAATATGTCGCCGTGTAGGCTAACAAAATACCAGACTGATAAGGCCATTAAAGTGTTAACTGTTGTACTGATAAAGATTTTGATACGGACAGAGTGGCGCCATCAATCTGTTGGCGTGAAGGTGTGTAGAGGTCGTATGGGGCTTGGCTGTATGAAACTGTACAAAGCGCAAGCATGGTACGTGTTATCGTGGGGCCTAGTCGTATTTCTGCTTGCGGCCAAGTCATACTTCAGTTGTGTAAGTAAGTCCCATACCTTAGTGGCAGACAACTGATGTAGAAAATTTATTTATTTATCCTTTATAGTTGGTAACAAAAGGCGGACTTAATGCCAAGTGCCATTTTCTACCAGTCAACCTAGGTGATGATGAGAAGTTGGGGTAGCCACATCTTAATTTTAGCAACTGTACCTATAACCAATATTTAAACGGAATATGACGTGGCCTCACAGGAATGTTTCGCAAGCCTCGCAAATACTTATTTATAAAAGAGGACATGTTTTTTTAAAGATGAGCCAGTTTTGATATAACTAGCCATTGCTGTGTAGAGTACTTAGAAAGAGCGTGGGTGTGTATGGGGCTTATGCAAGTGACACGAATATATGATTTGGCCCCAGAATAACGTTTCGCAAGCCTTGCAATAGTTGTTAGGAAAAAATGAGAATGAATGTTTTTGTTAGATTAGAAAGAAAGTTTTAATACAGTTAACTAGTAACCCGACGTCGAATTTCGTTTTTCGAATTTTAATGATATGTATTTGAAATACATGTCTATGATATTTTTTTTAAACTCTCATAATCAACTTTCCAAAGTTGTATTTAAGTATAAATAGTCTGCCAACCCGCACTTGGCCAGCGTGGCAGACTATGGCCTTAACACTCTTAATATGAGAGGAGACCCGTATTCCAGCAGTGGAATTGTAAGGGGTTGGAAAAAAAAACGTAGAATTAAAGTACCTAATAGAAATCTCTCCATCAACATACAATCGGCATGAAGTTTCTTTTCTTTCTCACGAGTCCTCCGCAGACATATTTTTAGGGTTTTTGGTTCTTAGAACCCACCTGATTAAAAATTCTAATCTGACCTGAAATATTTTAAATGAACTGAAATTTAGTTTTTTACTTGCATGTACGAAATCACTTTAATCGATCTGTATTCAATATTTGCAATTATACATGTCTATTATACACACTTGGACACCCAATGACGGTAAAACATATCGCACATGCTCATACATATGTGCACGCGTTCTGGTATTCTCTTTAAAAGTGTCTGATTCAAAAACTTTCGCGTTTATGAAAAGTACAGAATATATATCGGGCACCCCAAATCAAAAGCCAATATGGGTATAGAGCAATATTACGCTTTAAGTTACTACAGGCTGAGTAGAGTATTTTTTTTTTATAGAACAGGGGACAAACGAGCAAACGGGTCACCTGATGGTAAGAGACTGCCGTCGCCCATGGACACCTGCAACCCAGGAGTCAGAAAGTGCGTTGCCGGCCTTTTGAGGAAGGAATACGCTCTTTTCTTGAAGCTTTGAATGTCGTATCGTATATAGAGTACAGTTGCTGACAGAGGAATCTGAGCATCGTATTGTTCAGTCGGTTAAGCAGATATAAACAAACAATTTATTATAATGCTATGTCGCCTGCGTTGCTCATATGAATACATAGGTACATGTGGTTTGTGGAGATCGTGTTAATGCTTATATGATTTCTACGAAATTGACAACCGAGCCGACACGCTCTCGCCGTGACTTCGCCAACGGTCACTCGCCCAGTTCGCAACTTAACCACTCGCTTTGAAACACGTCACACAAATTAACCTTTCAATTTTCGTATCGCAGTCGGACCGTGTATACGCGGACAACTCAATTATTGGCCGTCCGGGTGTAATAGCAAATTGATTAAATACCAAAACGTCCAAATGACTTTTTGGGTATTTTAGCTATTATAAGTATATCGCTTGTATGCGATGTAACTTTCAATAATACTGTTATTGTCACAATATTTTGGTGTTTTACTCGTATATGTTAGTAAAATAAATTTCCACTAGCGACGGCTGTTTGTCTGTCTGTTTGTGCAATCTGATCTCATAAACTGTATTGACGATTTAAAGTACGAAAGAGGTTAAATTTTGTATTTAATAACGATTTCTCTAATTTTATAGAAATATTATCGATTAATACAGAATATTACACATTATATTATGTGAAAATAAATTACATAGTATACATAAACGTAACGAACATAAAAATATTTTTTCCTTTTAGTTCAATAAATATAAAACCATTTTATTGTATGGACATACTAATGTTTAAGTTGCATACATTACGATCATAGCTGGCCGACAATGAAACGCGTAGTTGGCAAATACTTTAAAACGGTCAGTACAAACAACATGGGCAGTGGGTATGGAGCGGTACTAATTTCTAGGCCTGTTGGTGCGCGCCGGCCCACTGAACGTTCAAATTGCCGTGGCGGTGGACTCGGTGCTCGCCAGTTCATTACGGGCCGATGTTTGCTACTCCACGAATGAAGTATGCGCCATCAGGAGGAAATGAGCGCTTTCTATGAAGAGGGTATTAACCTCGTTCAATTATTCATTGCTAACCGGCTAATATCCATTCGGCTCTACCAATTGAAAATGCTTACAAAATACGAGAATAGAATAAACGCCGCAAATGTAACGGCCCAATGTTGCACCAAATGCGATGCACTCGAGACATTAATGGGCTATAGGTAGTTTAAAGAAACTTTAGTATGGTGTAGCAACCCATAGATAATTAAGGCCACCGAATATCTTTTAAATGTACTCGTAGTTCACTTGCGCCTAAAACGTTAACACAATATGTGTAGGAAATATTGAAAAATAAGCTCTATATAAATCCTGTTTCCATATACACGGCCCGAGTTTAAATTTGAGTACTGAGTGCAAAAAAAGCTCACGACGCCCAAGTAATAAAGCGCGGACACAGTTTGTTCCCTACTTAATGTTAAGTTGCCAAATTTGCATAAAATCGGCCGAACGATGGCATCGTTTCAAACTTTTGACTGTACTTTAAAAGCACTCAAATCAAAATTGCCAATAAATGGGCGACCTTATTTTTGTCATCACATCGATTCCCTCCCACCCGAGTACTTTTTCCAATAAATTACAAACGTTATGAACAAGTAATATTGACGGTCACTTTTTGTGAACTTCATATGAAAACCTTCAACAGAATGTAATAAACACGATTATTCGCATTCCCGTCGCACTTCGCTTTGTTCTTGAAAACAATTGTATAGAAAACAAATATCTACCTACAAAAACGCATAATCTCCCATGTATCATCGCTATGTACATATTTCTAGCATTATAATATTTTAAACCATCATTATGGTATTCTATGACGATCTATTATTAGGTAACATTAAGTTTTTTTTACTCCCATCTCTACAAGATTTACTTCATCTCATATTTCTTATTATCTTCTCTGTTGGAATTTGTATAAATATTCAAGTGCCGACAGTCCTTTTGCATTTAAAAACAACTAAAGATAAGAACATGATTATTGGGTCTAAAGAAATTTATAAGAATATTTTTATTGCCTTAACGAAGTCAACATTTCAATTTTTATGATAAGTAATGTGCGTTGTGTGGTACGTATTTACGTTTTTATATCGAATTTCATTCGCCCACTAACTGGTCTACTGATTGATTTAATGTTCCGATGCTGATAGGATTAATTATCATGTGTCAATTAATTTTATATTTGTAAATAATTGACGTTATAGTAATTAAAACAACGCAAATAGAAATCCAATTAGCTACATGGTAATTGTGTATTAACCATCAAAGCTCATAAATAATCAGAGATATGTTAATGAAAAAAGTTATTAAAAGTACAATCAATAAACTTAGCGTTTATGACAGAAGTGACTTTACAATTTGTACTCAAGTCAGTTGTTTTGCCACAATTTATTTTTAAATATCGTTAACGACTAAAAGTAATTGTAGGTATAATATATAATAAATCGAACCATTTATCATTCCACTGTTGGAATATGGGTCTCCTCTGATAATGAGAGGGTTAAGGCCATAGTGGCCAAGTGCGGGTTGGCAGACTTAACACAACTTAGAATTTTTTTTTAAATTGTATTGTAGTATTTTTCTTACATCTAAATTAAACCTGATGCCCTTCAACTTTCATCAGTAAGACAATGTCAACATTCGTTGTATTTAAAATATATTGTATATTTCGATCAATATAAACTTTATCAATTTTGATATATTGCTGATAGGTGACGACACATGCTGTACTTATTCGTTACTTTATCGTTTTGTTGAATATGGGCCTAAAGTTAGTGCAGCCAAAAATGTATTCTAAGATTCGAACCCCTGGCCCAACCCATTTTGACTATAACGACCTGAAAATTATACACACTTTTTGGTGGTGAGCCTGTTGACCTACACCGAGCTCAATTCCACACTCCTAGCCACGACTAGAAATTTCCAGTTAGAATACATATTACTCGACACGGGGATTGAACCCAAGACCTCTCGATCAACAGTCGCGTTGACATCTCGGACATGACCAACGAGGCAGTCCACAACAACAAACAAACGTTTATTAAACAATGATATCACGAAACCTCATAATAAAAATAGAAATAGCTTTATTTATTTTTATAGTATATTGCAGGAATTTTACCAATAACATTTTTGCACACAACAACTTTTTGCAGTGTGCAGATTAAAAGAATAGATGCAATATTTTTTTATAGATTGATTGTCTTCATCACAGCTCATCACGCCTCGTACTGGTCTATGATAATTTTATGTGCCATAATGTTGTGAAAATTGCCAGTTGAAGTAAAAAAATAATATCATTTTATTTCTTGAGGTGGTGTTCAGTCGTGAAAGTAAAGTAGAGGCGATTTACAGGCGACGTTAGCTCATTCGTCCTTGTTAACAATTTCCTGTTATTATGAGTTACGAGAAAATAATAAGTAAATAGAAAAACAAGATATAATGAAACGAAAAGGTTTTTACGAGATATAAGATAATTTATGGATCGTTGAGCACAGCTTTTCGCACCGCCTACGCTTCTGCCCGTAGGCGGGCATGACATTTAGCCATACCTAGACACAGCGCACTATACTGCGATGTCAGCATACCAAAACTCAAATTTTGTGATTGCTAGAGTAGCAAAGTTCGTTTTGATTAACATTTGGTATTGCTTTAAATTATATTATATTCCATTCCATAATTCGTTCAAATTCTATTACTTTTCATTATTTCATTATTTCATTGACGTTTAAAAGTATACACACACGGATTGTGAATGCTCCATTGCCCCTAATGGCGCCCTCAAGAACATTCGTAAATAAATTTGTTATTTGCTGTACCAACAAGTACCTAAACATTAAATCCAAAACTGGAAATTCACAGAGACGAATAATAATCCGAAAAATAATTGACCGTACAAATGAATAATTTTAGAAGCACAAAATTACAAAGTGCAAATATAAGTTTACTTTAACGAATGAGCACATACGATATAGTTTCTGACGTGAATAAATCTAATTGAGCTAATGAGGGAGGAATTTCTTAATTAGTGGTGTTTGTACGAGCCATGGGCACACGTACTGTACCGAAACGGGTTAATTACGACCGATAACTCTTTAATTAACCTGCCTAATAACAGAGTATTTGCATTGGAGCCGCGAACGTAAGACCAATTAGGGAGTTGTTGAAATTGATCGAAAATGTCAGTCCACTTCCACATCCACAACAGCGTTATCATTTAATAGTTCTATGCTTCATTAACTGGCACGATAACAGTGCGTAAACATATTTAACCATGTGAGACAACGTTTTGTACTGTGTTTTTATCTTTATGTTCGTATAATTTTCCAAAAATTCACAATTCGTTTTGGAAAAACACTATAAAACTACCTATTTGCTAAAACTTTCATCCACATACGAGTACATATATTCAACTCTATGTCAGTACATTTAAATTCGAAGAATTAATATTTGATTAGAAATTTTGCGTAGGCGGTGTCTAGGTCGCGTCCATCTAAAGTGACCCAACGTCGTTATTCAGCGGTGAACTAGTCGTCATTGCTGTTATTGTCTGACCGTACAGCGCGCGTCATCAGTCACGCCACTCGGGGTTATCACCGCTATACATCACAGTACGTAACGAGTGGAGGGCAAGACTTTCTAATTATGTACTTTAACGTACATATATAGTGTGAACTATGAAAATTATCACCAGCAATTAAGACGATATCGACCGTCATCACAATTGCTCACGGAAACAATACATATTTTATATTACATTGCAGCCTTAATTAATACTATCGTTAAATTATATTTTCTCCGCTAATTAAGCGGACGAGCAATAGATATGGTAGTAAGTGCTCTCAGTAAACATATAATAAAATTTGTTTATCAATACTTCGTGAGTCGCACGTGAGAGAATTCCTAATTAAAAATGTTATATTAAATACTTTAACTTAGAAGAAAGTTTATAAATCATATATAGTATTGCTGATATATATAGCCGATTAATAATATTCGATCCTCCTGTGCACACTTCATAGAAGTATACTAAAATACAAAATAGTGAAAAACGTACCAACTTTAAAAACTTAGTTATTTTAAAAGTAAGGGAAAATATTTTTTAATGATGCAAGTTACTGAAATTTAAAATGTGAAGAGAAAATATACAGTAAAAAGAAGGGTCATGATAAAAAATGTCTAATGTAGACGCCAGACTGTGGCAACAGCCGATAATTAAATGACGAATACGAAGCAGCGTCACCGTCGCTGCTGAAAAACAAGGTTTCCTGCTTCCTAATTACTATCGACCTTTCCCGATAGAGTTACAAGTAAATTATGATGCCGATATAAATAAGAATCTTACTATATTTACAAGTATAGCAAACTAAATAATTAAAAAAGTTTATATAAAGACAAAAATACTTTTTAAAACACATTATACTATCTTTTTAGATGTTATTAGGCAATGTCTATTTACGTACAGTGTAAAAATTTAAATACTCGGTAATAAACCATAATCTGACACGCTGGCCCTACGTGGTTGGCAGACTTAACACACGTTAAAGAACACAACGATAAATTCTATGGTATTTAGATTTTCTCACGATATTTTCCTTTGTCGTTATAAATAGCAATATTATATAGATATGATATTTTTTACTGTATTTACAAGTTACTTAGTTATATTTAGTTACCACACAAAAGCCATCTTTTTCAGAAGAAAGCATTTTGGAGATACCTTTGTAATGGCTATGGATGTTTTATTGCGGATATACGAGTTATATATAAATTTACTCTGCGTTTTTATTTCTCAATATGTAAGAGTATAATTATATGTTATATAATTATAGATACTAATATATCTTTCTCAAATTTCTTTTTTTTTCTCAATTTTCTTAATTCTATTTTGCACGTGCTTTTTATTGTTTTGAGTTGATCTATTCTCCAAGGGTTGACTGGTGGAGAATGCCACTTGGCATTAAGCTCGCCGTTTGTTATGCCTTCTGATGGTGTGCAATAAAGAGTGAATAAATAAATAAACCCTAGGTACATATTTTAATAGGTTTACATTAGCTGCGAACATAAGTCCTTCTATAAAAGATTTATATTGTTTAAGTAATTATTTAAACACAGAACATTTTAACGATAACAGACGTGTATATTAATATTTGACGTATAATTTACAAAGAAACTAAACAACATTATCAACACCAATATAAAAGAATATTTTAGATTGAGTAATGATTCATATTTCATTCTTGTAACACTGGGGTGGTCTTCGATGTGACTCTGAACATTTATAGCTTAACTTAACATAATTCTCTTTAAGCAACAACTAACTTAACCAAAGCGTAGTAGTATTGAAGCGAAGCTAGTGGCAATACATAGGAATATTAAAATAATAATAATAATAATACATAGGAATATTAAAATAATAACTAGAGAGCGGCCATCAGCCACGGAGCGGTATGCACTGATTAATATATCCTAACAGGCCGTTAATTAAAGCAAGTTTATTAATTAGTAAAATTAATCATTATTGGTTATTTTGTTCAGTGAGCGCTGTGTGGACTAATGATGGTAGTGCATAATCATGTAATACGATCTTTACCTACCAAAAGTCGAGTGTTGATATATTTATAATTATAATTAAACTAAAAACAATATTTAAGCGCATTGTCCACGCACCAACCAAAACAGCGTATCTTTAAAGTACAAAAATAATAAGACGTGCTTTGGAAAGATTATGGGTCGCACTTAAAATGACTATTAGGCAAAAATGACATTGGTTTAAAAAAGGAATTTATCTCAAAGACTGCAACGGTAATAACTAAAATTGTTTACTGAAGAAAAAGAAATTACATCTCAAATAATTATTATACATTAGTAATTACACGACATTTTTTGAATAATTTACTATATGTAACAGTTGGGCAGACATGTAAGTGCACATACCAGCAATGTAATGTTTAACTCACATAATGGTTTATTTGTACATATTTATTGCGGTCTGACATTTCTACTGTAACCGAGGACAGGACGCGATGGCGCTCATTGGGGGAGGCCTATGTCCAGCAGTTGACTGATATAGACTGATGACGACTACGGTCTAATTGGAAATAATAGCATTTTAATTATCATCTTCCTCAGCCGCTTGGTGGTAAGTTTGAAAAGAATGAAGGAGTTATTTACTTTAAAATAATAACTTGATAATAAAAACGCATTGCCCAATAATTATTAACAATTATAATCTTTTAGCACTTTATTAAAAGCAAAATAAAAATAAATTGCAACAGTGATAGCCCAGTGCCCTAGAACTTTAAAATTCAGCCTTCCACATCGAGGGTATTGCGGTCACACATTGGCACGCACGACTTTACAGAAATGTGCTTTTTAAGTTTAAAATCACTTACTGTAATGACGTTCAAAGAAAACATCGTGAGGAAACCTGTGCACTTTTAAGCTCTCCATCGTGTTCTCTAAAGCGTACGAAATCTACTAACCCGCACTTGGCCAGTGGAACGATAAAGGTTTGATGATGAAACATAAATTTATAACAATTTGTATAAAACGTTCTAGGATAATAAAATTCGGGAAGCAATAATGTATTAGGTATGGAGTTTAAATGACCCGCATTCCCTTCCTCTGCCGACCTCTATTTTACGCATCGCCTCTCATTGGTAGGTATCAAATACTTCTTCGTTAAAATTGCATAGAAAAACTTTTAATAAAAATGCTTTTAATAAAATCCACACAGTAACATCCGATATTAAGTATTAAAATTTTTTCAGCAACAATAAATTAATTAAAAATAACAGAAATAAAATAAAACCAATTTTTAAATTAGTAATAAATAAAGCAAAAAATTTATTAGTTGATATCCAAAATGTGATTTTTTTAATTCTACCATAGATAATTCCACATATACCTACTTATGTATGTATATATACGGATCGATTTTATTTGGACTAGAGAATTTTTGTCGTCGTCGTGACATAAACTAAGCACATTCGCTGCACAGAGTTGTTTTATTGTATAGAAACACGAATCCAGCTCACCAGTCACAGATAACCAATATAAATGTTAAAATAAACTATCTGTCAAAATATTTATAGACCGGTTTGTAATTAATTAATTGGAATAAGCTTTTAATACATTAGACAATGATATGCGAAAGTAATAATGAAACACATACCATACGTTGCGACGCACTGTTTTCACCAGTCTCACTGATATATTAACACCGCTTGAGCAGGTTATTACAAGTTTATAATCATAAGTCACGCAATTTTGCCACGTGATATATGTTTTTATGTATTCCTTATCTATATGAAGTTATGTGTATAAAGCTTTATCTATATAAAGCTTTATTCACATTGCCAAAGTTACATCATTGTGATCAGCGCATCCAAGTGACTTTTTATAAAAAGTTAAAACATTCATATCCATACTTGCCATCCCTCTATTTTATAAATGGTTACAAAATTTTACTACACATCTGTAATCATGGTGGACTTAATTTGATTAACTTGGAAATAGTAGTGGTCAAGCATGTCCATTTTTCGTTAGTAAAACGCGGTTCTGAGTTTGTACAGCAATGCGTCGACCCAGGTAAACGACCGTGTCTTCCTTGCTTAACTTATCCCCTGCCGTTTGAATAAATTTATCAATTTAAATACACAGTCACCGGCCAGTGTAAAGAAATATGAATTATTTTTCGGCGATGGTCGATGTACATATATTCATTTTATCGTATCATATAATTTAATTACAATAAATATCTTGAAAGAACAAAATCTACATTTTGTGGAATGATATTTTCTTATATGAATGATAACCTATTTCTTAATCATGATAAAACAATATTAACACTGATAAATCAATAAAAAGTTCTAATTCATAGCGAATTAAACAGATAATATACATAATTAATACAATAATTACTATTATTCATAGTACAATAACCAATAAACTCTGCAAGGAACCTCACACAAAGCACGAACGTTAAAAATATATGTTAATCTTAAAATAACTAATAATTTACGTTTAAATGTATTTTTTATTTCAAAAATGCTAATTGTATGCCAAATTTTGAAAAAAACACTTTAACGAGACAAGCTTTTTATGTATAAATGACTTTTTTTTATGTATAAACGCGTATACAGTAGTCGCAACATCCTTCTACCGCACTTAAATAAACTTTTCTATTCCTAAGACTACTAATTATCAATTACTGTCAGTTGATAACTTTATTAATTAATTTTATTAGTTAACGATTATCAGTTTTTTTTCCATTTCATTTAAAACACACCACATTATATTTGATAGTTGTTGAATTATATTATTTGTTGAAAAGATTATAAAATAAGTTTAAGAGTTTAAAAGACTACCAGAAATTGCAGAACACAGAGTTGGGGAATAAATATTTGTCATCACCATATAGTTTTTCTTCAATACATGCATGTAATTCACCTTTAACGGCTTCAACAAGAAATCACCAGCATCTGATATGGCCAATATCTGACCAATATGGCGGACCAAATTTTATTATTTAGCGTGAAATGTTTTTGATAAGAGACTAGACTTTTATAGCTGTTGTTTTTAGCTGTTGTTCTGTCTCTAAATATAAATCCAGGCATTTTGGTGAATTTAAAAAAAAAAATTAAGTAGGTAATAGGTACGATCAGGATAAATGGAAGTGATAGACAACGACTCTTAAAAGGGGACCTAATATTATTTTTTTGCGTTAGAATATAAAATTTAAAAAACTGCCAGTATTAAAAATATAAATATAAGAAATAAGATAAACATAAGTATAAGTATAAAAAAATATATATATAATACATTAAAAATATCTCAAATACGCTGTGACTTTAGTGGAACAATTCGTTAAATATGTAGCGATAAGTCTGAGTTAAAACTGATCATTGTAAATATTTTTCAACTGTTAAACATCATCGTCATTGAATATGATTACCACCAGATAATGTTTGGTCAACATGGCTACGTAAAGGGTATCGCTTGTAAAATATTGTTAAAAGGACGATAATAGACACTAAATATAAAAGTATTATATAAAAGATTTTAAACAAAATAATTAAAGAAAACCTAACAAATATTTTTTTTATTACTTAACAATTATCGCGAATTTTTACTATGTTAAGTTTTCCTGTTGATATTGTACGAAAAAAACTCTGGTCGCTTCGAAATATATACAAAGTGAAACAGCCAAGTCCGGCGGGCATAGCACACAAAAATCCCTTTTGAAAACAAGTCATTATGCACGGTACAGGCAATAAAATGCTGTCCCTTAATTGTGCTCGGTAATTATAAGAACACAAGAAGCGGTGTTTATAATTAAAACGAATGAAGCATTGCTACACTCTCCACTCTGGTCTAGTGATGTAGCTCTAATGAGCCACTTGCTAATTAGAGAATAAACAAGCCGGATACGGGATTCTAATTGGCTTTTGGGACAACCATGTCGCCCGTTGCACGAAAGCTCAACTTATATTTTTAAAGTCTATGTCTGGATCAGATTACAGTTTTTTTCATCTTTTTCAAGCTTTTATCATCTAATAAACATCTTTTATCTTCCCGGTTGCTTGTAATTATTATAGATATATATCGTACATACATCATATCCATAAATACATTTAAAACCATAATTTTTTTAAAAACTGAGAATCTCAACTATAATGTCATATTTAGTAACCGTTGACATTTTGTTATGACTCTTGCAATTTAGCCAATATCACGTGTTCTCCTCTACGAGTGGGTACTAACACGATATTTGGCATACTGGCAACTTAAAAGTACTTATACGTCCACTTTTAACCAATAATAATTACTGGCAACGTTTTAGTTACGAAATGTGTTGTGTTATTATAGTTAGTGAATTAGACACGGGCACGAAGAAAACTATAATGAGGTAAAAAACTATATAAATACATAATCATGATTAGACGCGACAGTGGAAACTCTGCGTACCCAGGAATAACAAATTCCTGCTTATAGAAAATATACAATATCAAAATTAATTAAAATATGATGATTATGTAAAGCATTATTATTTTAAAAAAATCCTACGAACATAATCACGATAAAAGCAGTTCAAGGATAGGCACATCTATGTCATTACATTTATATCATTGTTATGTAAATTTGCCAAAACAAGTGAGTATCAATTATCTCCGTACATATGTATGTACATGTAGTAACAATTTAATTAACCATAATTTTAAAACTAAACTCATAACAGTGTTTTCTATATTCATAATCATTATTAATTATACGGACGTTTTGACCGGACATAATATTTAACAGTCTATTTGTTCAACCGTGAATATTACACGTCACAGATATTCAATTACATAAAAATATCTTATAACTAACAAGCCAATTAGCAAACCGGAAACATTATCACAATATATAACAGTGAGTCACAACATCCCAAGGTAATAATTGTATTAAAGCCGAGGAACCCGAATTCCTGCACACTGCCTACTTTTACTTGCAATAATTCAACGGTAACATTAACAAACTATGTATAGGTATGTATAGTATTTGACTTTGGAATTTCTTATGTCACTTCCACATTTTTTAATTACTATTTTGAAAGGCTAATAGACGGACACGACTTTTTTAAAAATTAATAATTGGTCTTAAAATGACAGTTTTAAGACCAATTATTAATATAAAAAAAAAATCCTAAATAGCGTATTTCAAATCGTGAGAAATTATAACAGAGAAAATACAAGTAACACGTGACTGCGAAAGTGTGTACCTACCCTATGTACGAGATATTTCGAAAATCGAACAGTCGCATCCATCATATAACTTTTAGCCGTTGCATAATTGTTACAAGTTATTATAATAAATATGAATGGAAAAACTTTGTTAATATTGAATAAATAAACAATACGACCTATTTTAATTTCGATATCGAGACTTCCACATAATTAACCACACTTAAAAACAAAGTAATAATTAAAAACAATTTTTGGAATTCTCTACAAAAACAATCCAATTTACTAGAATAATAATGAATATCAATTACCTTTAATTTCATTCAAATAATTGATAAAGACAATATTTTTTATCGAATTAATTAAAATTTTCCTTATTTAATGTATTTTAATTTTCCTATTTATTACAGTATAATTGATTATTGCCTTATAAAATATGTATATTAATATAGATATATATAAAGATATTATTATAATGAAAATAATAGTAAAAAAATGCCTATTTATATTTTAGTTGGTGTTAAAAAATGTATTAGTGTAAAAATAATGGAACATTATAAAATACCTATACACTTATTCGGTATTTCTTGGGATTATTTGCAAGAAAAATACACAAAAAAATAAGACATGGAATTATTTTCCATTGATAAGAGCTACCCCGGTGGCCGCCGTTGTTTTATATAGTTTTACAAAGACTACTACTACTTGTGGAGATCATTAAGCGGACTCTTCAAAGCTGTCGCCGCATTACACTAATTGACGCAATTAGAGGGATTGCCGAACGGAAATAAAAGTCGGCTCACCTTCATGAAACGCCGGCCCCGCCAATTAGCCTAGCTCGTAATTAGCCTCTTCAGAACACTGCTGGAGCTAATCAGTCTCTTTGCACGGTTAGGAAAAATCACTGCACAACGCAATCGTGTTCATATTTCATATGCGCCCGGAAACCATTCGTCACGGCACAGAAAAGTTTTTCGCGATCGTATTTACAGAGCGACGCGCAACGAACGCAAAAACGTACGATCGCCACCACCGCCGGGAAGCGAATGAGCGGGAGGCAGACACGCCGCTCTAGGCGGGGAGTGATGCCCTTCCTTTCCCATACAAAAGCTCCGCCATTACGCAGCTTTTCGCAACAACTCGAGCTTGCCGCTTAGGACGTTCCGTGCCCGATCCGACGTTTAACGTTGTAAGTGGGCAGATTGTGTAGTATTGCATTTAGGCCTAAATAAAACTGACACTGAATCAAATGATGAGCAGACGATCGCCTTTAAACTATTTCATGCGCTGTCCTTTGTACGTTATTGATCGATATTGTATTTATAACTCAGCATCAAAGATTGAGGCAGTACGTCTACAAAATATCGTCTTATGGTGTGTAAACGATCTACCGCAGTTGTGGGGAAATCCATACCCAGCAGTGGGACGTAAGTAGGGTTGCTCCCCATAGTTTAAACGATTTAAATTTACATCGATGATATTGTATGAACATTTGCTATTTCAAATATAGTGAATTCAAACCCTGTAGAACACGGGAATAATTGCCGTTATTTAAGTAGGTTACTCCAAATTATATTGTAAAGGAAGCCATTTACAGTTGATATATCGCGACACGTAATTCAATACATTACGTCCAACGAAATAAATAGCCATTTTTTTTAACCCATTACAAATTCCACTCCTGGAATACGGGTCTCCTCTCATATTGAGAGGGTTAAGGCCATAGTCTGCCACGCTGGCCAAGTGCGGGTTGGCAGA